>NNCF01126230.1:619291-654966 GCA_002313205.1 Laupala kohalensis | reverse complement strand
ATTTCCTTTCTTGAAAAAAGCAGCATACAAAATTAAATCGTTTTTCGGTTCTACATACTTGTGTGAATCATTGTTTTCAGCAATGAATATCATAAAATCAAAGTACAGATCTCGACTTACAGATGAACATCTTGATGATTGCTTACGAGCAGGAATATCATCAAACTCTCCTAATTACGAAGCAATGGTCAATGAAATGCAATGCCAACGATCACATTGACTTTGATATTTCTATTTTTTTAATAAAGAGTTTTGGTTAATAAGGTCGAATTTAGGCAATTCTGATTGGTCAATTTTTTTAAAGATCAGCCAATAAGAACATTAAAATTTAAATTAAATATTTTTGGTGCATTAAAATCGTAATAAACTTAGTCCGGACCGTAACCGATATTTTTCGTATTCTAACCTGTTGTTTGCAATTTTTAGCTATAAAGTACATTTTAAAGTTGCTATTAAAAATAATTATTCGTTGCATATTTGCCCCAATTCAAGCAGATTACCAGAATTTTTATACTGTTATTTACTACTTATTATTTATTTTACATAAAAAAATAAACAATAATTTCTATATTTTATAATAATATTTTGGGATTAAATATTTTATGTGCTTTATATGCATTATTGATTATGTCCAACTATAAATATACCTTGAAATGAACAAGATGCATTCTAGAATGTGCTCTTGAGTGCAAAAAGGTTGGGGATCCCTGCATTACACCGTCTCGCAGGAGCCACACCGATCGAACTTTCATTCCCGAGGCGTAACGCCGCTGCACCATTTCATTAAAATTCTTGTAAAATCTAAACTATTCCACGAAATTTTACGATTTGAAGACTTTTTATATCTTTGTTAAATACACCAAACAATCGTATTATATTTGATGATGACCGATATTTTCATACTTAAATTTCTCTCTTTTGTTGAATTCTGTAACACTTCTATTTTTAGTAACGTTTCATCGATAATTTAGGTTAATTTTTGCAGATAGACGTATGCTGTCGCGAACTTTTTTGTAGATATCTTTGAGGCAAACAATATTGCTATTCATAGTTGTCTCCTATCTCTAACCATTTAGGCAGCGTAAGCAAATATCTCTTTTTTTTTCGATTTTATCGAATCTTCTTGTCAAAACCCATTTCTATCTTTAACACACGTATTGAGAATAAAAACTAGCCTATGTTCATTCTGAACATCTAAAGTATCTCCTTGCCAAATTTCATCCCGATCGGTTCAGTGGTTTAGTTGTGATCAGGTAGCAGACACACGTTTGCGTTACGCATTTATGTATTAACGAAAATAATAATGTAGCCAACATGCATTTCTTTTCTGACGCAAGCAATTCGTTGTCTATACCTCAATTTCTGCAAATGTTCTATTTTATGGCTTGAAATCGCTTACGCTCGCTGGGGAATTAAGAGCTGCACTCATCTGTGGCGGGGTTCATCGCGGTGTAGAGCTCCACCGCCACGTGTTCACCGTCGACAACTAGGAATGGCAATCGAGCGCCGGTATCTCCCAGGAAACGTTAGTACGTTTTTGCATCAAGGGAAACGTTATCACGTCCCATCCACAATTCATCGACGCTATCACATGAGATTTTTTTTCTTCTGTAAAGAAGCTTAGTTATTGTTTTCGTTTTTACTTTCTCACATACGAAGTTTTATAATCGTGAAAACATTCGAAAGCGAGATTTCGACGGAAATATCCGTTATGGTTATCCCTGATTCAGAAAAGGTGGATTTCGGTATAACGCCCGTCTGTGCGCAGCGATTCTGAGTAAACGGATGAATATATTTAATTCATATTTCGTATTTACGGTAGAATTGACTTGTCGATACGCGTGCTCTACTTTTTCTTTTAACCTTAAAACAAAGGGTACTTCACATGAAGGTCAAAGTACTCTTTGGAATGTTTCTCAAAAAACCGAATTCAACGATTTTGCTTAAATTTTCCGTACGTAAAGTACAATTAGTATGCATTACATCCGCATTAGCAGTATTTCGCTTGAAAGTTTGGTATAGACGCAGTAAAATAATTTCTGTCTGCTACACTTACACACTAGTTTACTGTTTCAAGAAGCTCGAATAATATTTAGCAGTGTAAATAGACCAAGGAGACGTAGAATACACTTTTCATAAACTGAAATGAAAGATATGGTGATGATAAAATACATAGGAGTACAGCAAACTCATTGCAGATATGAAAATTCATCAATTTCCGTCTAAAACGGAAGTATATTTACAGAACACGTTTACGGTACTTATAAGACTGATATATCGCAATATGTTTAGAAATAACATTGTGAATATTTATTTTACTTTCAAATTTCATATAAAAGACCGTAATACGTTCATCTAGCGTCTTTGAACATGAATACAGCACTCGAAGACGATCATAATATAGAGGACCATGCCAGAAGTGACCCTTTCACCATTGAATTTTTTTCTCACTCTTCTGCTGACGGAGAAACGTATATGAGAAAATACGTGCAATGCTTTTGCACCACTAGTTTTTTTTCGCGTTGTGCGTGCCTCTCCAAGTTCGATGAAAATTTTGAAGTAAAATGAAATATAACTCGGTAAAAAAAGTTTTGCAGGCGTCAGTTGGCAGCGCTGATTTAAATGAAGAATTCGCGTTGCAGCTCAATAAAGATTTTGTTTTCCCTTATTTCACACGGAAACCAATTCTTCTCAAGAGTGGATAATCCTTTCTTTTATAAATTCAAACTATCCATTCAATGAGAGTGAATACCAGGGCATTTAATGCACAGCCCACGGGTCTACTTAAGGGGCATTTGAAAGGCGTATAGGCAAAAAACCTCGCGACACATTTGTACATAATTAATAATTTTTGTAAATAAAGCGCCCTATTGAAATTGAATATAAATTCTCTCACAGGGTGGGATGAGCTCAAACGAAGCTTTTAGCAACATCCAGAGCCTCTACGCTGAAACAGGATCCATTTTGTGAGCAATGGACCTTAAATGTAGAAATGATGTTTCACACTTTGGGACATAAAATTGAGAGCCGCGCTCTTCAGAAGGTTTTATGATCCGATTCGCACATTTCGTCAATTCCAGCTTTGTAGTTGCCGACTAAAAAGAAAAGCAAACCAATAATGTTGTTAACATTCCGGAAATTTCTGAAAGTGAGGAGATTTTGTCTACTGCCCAAAAGAATTTTAAGGTGGTAAGTTTCTCCACGAAGGTGTAATCCTTTTAATTAGGGGTCACCAAACCTCAATAGTGTGGACTACCGAGGTCTTCAAAATACTATCGAATAATTATGTCATGTCATCTTTACTAATAGAAACGAACAGGTTATTTACGAAACCTTAAAAATAATAACGAAATTTTGATTTTCAGTATATTGTATAGTAAATAAAATATAATTTTCTACATAAACACTGGTCAAGCACATTACAATATATGTCAATTTTTTGTTTTACGTACCTAGAAGCGCTTTCTTCTCCTGAAAAAATGTTGAAATGGTTTTCTAGCTCATTATGTTCAAAATGTTCATTAACGAAAGTGGTATGGATAACAGTCGATAGCAGATCTATCGATAATTTTCGACAGTCGAACTATCGAGGTTTAGCGAACCCTAGTTTTAGTACAGTGAGATTGATCCGTAATTGTGTTTTCAGTATTTTTTGCATTTAGGTGAACGCAAAAATCTAGGCTATTAATAATTTAGTGGATAGTATTATTTTAATGGTATGTTTCAGAAGTGGAAAATGTTCTATTGAAATTTCAGTTGTTTCCACATTCTGCTCTGGGATTCTCTGCGATTGTTTGGTACCAGGGTTGCCAAGTCTTCAAACGAGATTTATCGTACAAGCCTTTCTAAATTATAGTGGTCATTATTATATATCCCGTTTTCACGTCATCAAAAATCATTAATAGTTTTATTTACTTATGTTTTAATTGATCTTATTTTGTATTTACCACTTTGTTTTCAAAAAATTGTTTTCCTTTCATACACTGTGTTAAGAATAATTGTGATTGAATACAATTCGAAAACAGATGAGCATTGGTCTGCTTTTCGTGCCACCGAAAACGTTTCATTGCACAACGTAGATCCTAATACAGGATGGTTCTAGTTCTAACACTGATTATTGACTTTAAATATACTACTAAGTGGATTAACGCTATATCGCATTAAGACAACGAAACAAAATCATATTTAAATTGTAGTTGACACAAAGTATAGTTATTATTTATTTTACAATTATAGAAATAGAAACTGCAACGAATAGTGTATGGTGACGTATTTGGAGGTGACACAGTGCGGCTTCAGCCCTGCCTAGATACGCCAATGACACCATTATCTTGCTACTTAACACTAATATTGTTCCAAAATATTACGAAAACAATTTAATTTTTTTTCATAAAAGAAAAATAAACTGCAGATTTAACATTACAGTTTTTGCAAACACGTTTTCTAATGTTTATAAATATCATGTTGTTTTTCTTTTTAGTCATGGATATGCCCTTCAGTGAACTTATCGAAAAATAGACCTAATTGTACATCGAACACATGGGTAAATTACCGTACGAAAGACCATTATCGTACATCTGGCAACACTGCTGGTGAAGAACTTGAAGGACTGTTACTTTATCCGTGAATCACAATGTTAGGAGTTGAAAACCCTCAATCAATACAATTGCTCCGCGGTCCTTTTTCCATCATTCAAGAAACAACAAGATGGATTGTGCTTCTCTTGATTGCAGAATGGCACTGATAATATGCTTGGTCTTACTCTCTGTGTAGCATTTTCCCACATCCCTCCTTGCTTGCATCACTTCACATCAGAACAATCCCGTGTAAAACTGAGCCTGACGATTAATTTCTTTTAATAATTAAGTTCGTTATTGACTTTTTAAACTAGAATTTTCTTGTCCTGAAACCAATTTTATTATTAAGTTTAATTTTCGAAGTGTAGTGAAACAAAGATACCACTTCCGTAGATCAGAATTAAGTACTGTAAATTTCGTCTTCATGTTGGCGATGTTGTTTCATCCAAGACAATAGCTAAATTAGGATATTTTATAGTCTTAAAAGCGGTTGTCTATCCCCACGTGTGTGTGTGTGTGGGGGGGGGGGCAATAAACTACGTTACTCTCCGGAAAAATGCAAGGGACCATCCCATCAATTCCGAACAAGGGCTGAAGGGCAGTGGCGAAGTACGGTCATTCTCGACTGTGCATAAATACACCTCTTCCCGAAGGAAAACTGATGTAAAACCCAGGCCAGGATGGGACCACAAAGATTATACGTGGCATGTGTACGGGGCTAGTGAATACCGCTTTTCAACACTTCTTAGGGGCTCTAACGACCTCGATGTTGGCGAGCTCTAAAGCCCCATTAAAAAGAAATGAACACCTCTTCGTGTCTCCGCTCAGCGGAGTATATCGAGGCGAAACCTGGCCAAAAGTATTTTATCCAGTAAATTTGGTAAACAATATCAGACAGTAAATTTGATAATTATGGTGAAAAATCATTTTTAAATATATAAACAAACATTATGTCCATTATTCATGTTAAGAAAAATTATATAAAGCTTCCTTTTAATTGTTTATGTGGATTTGATACATAACCTTTCGAATCAAAAATACATTTAAATTAACATGACATTTGTTTATATAACTATAAAGTATAGTTCGCCATAATCCATCAAATTCACGGGATAAAATTCTTTTGGTGAGGCTTCGTCTCAGTATACTTCTTTGTGCGGTGTTCTCTGGCATCGCGTACGTCCCCCTTAACCGAACGAAGCTTGCGTTCAGTTTGATCTATTGTTTTAATAAAAAGGAACAAACCAGCATCACGAAAACAAATGGGAATTTAATCAGTATTAAGATCGCTAAAATGGCGAAATGAAATATGAGAGGAATTATCATCCCTTTACTCCTTTTAGAATAATGAAAACCAATATTCATAAAATTGAAACTTATCTTTTATTAAAATCCGTCAATTCTTTAACATGAAAACAATGGCGCATTACAAATTGGCTATTGCTCTTCCAGTATTTATTTGACGAGAAAATTATTAGCTCTGAAAAAAGAGTTCACTGTTACTTAACAAATGCGCCGTCTGTATTCTGCCGCGAAGATATCTCTGCGCTTTACAACAATAAAAGAGTAATTTTTTCTCAGTCGTTGATAAACGAGGGAAAGAGGGAAAGCTTCGGAAATTTCGAGCTCCGTATCCTCTAGATTACGAAATCCACTTGCTTCTTCCACTGTTCATCATGATTAATTGCAATTCTAATCCTTCGTAATTTAAATACGATTGATTATAATTACAAGAAGTAACCCAATAAATTGCTTGTAAATAATAATATATTCAAATTGAGCTGCGAATCCGTTTCAAATGAAATTCGATCTTCGCAGTAGAAGTTTGAGTTGTTTATCTGACGGAGGCAAATCTTCCGGAGCAAGTTATGACCCCCCGCATACCTCTCAATCTAACGAGGCACTTCATCACAATGACGTAGAGAATGGAAATATAGTTGGAGCCACTCAGTACAGTAGATTGTTGCAACCAGAGGTAACTTGTTATCCGGCATTTGAAACATAGCACAGAGCTTAATATTACCGGCAGACGACTTAATCATTAAATGACTTTTCTATGTTGAGATATTCTTCTGGGTAAGGATTGAACATTTCTTGTAGACGGACACGGTTTTTAATCATCCGATACGCTGGGGACGGAGGGGATGTTTAGTTAATTGATTTCTTGATGGGATGAAGGGGAGTAATTCAGAAGTATCTATACATTTACTGAAGTGTTTTGAAAGTACGCGTCAGCAATGGGATGGAAAAGTCTGCTACCGGAAACAAAACTTATTTTCACGTACCTTAAAATACCTCAGTTATGTTATTTTGCCTCGAGAAATTCAACTAAAATAACATGAACAGAAACGCAGTGTGTTTCTTAGTTTATTGTATATTTGACGCTGTATATTACTTTATTTTACTCAACGTGGTCAAAGGCAGTTTGTACCAGCTCTCTTGACGACAATTTATTTATTCATTCGTCAGTCTAACTGACTTGTTTATTCTTTATTTATTCATTCGTCAGTCTAACTGACTTGATGTTGGAACAGAGCTTGTCCTCAATGTAGCTAACGCTTTGACTCCGTCATCGTTCATAACGCGAGGTACAAATATCGTTACTCTTATGTTGGCAGGACATTCGAAGTCCATTGCCAATATGAGCCATCCATTCAATTCACTTGATGGCTCTTGTGGCGCAATTCTGATCCTTCTGCATCGAGCGCGTGGAACGAATATGATCTTATGTCTTAGCTTCTTGTAATTCTTTACAACAAGTAGTCGCTTTAGTGATTACTATTAATATGTACTTGGATATTACTTAAGTTCTTAGATGTTGGCAATTTGTGTCGGGTAGCCATATTGCATAATTTTCGGCAAAGTTACATGACTTCCAGTATATATTACGTAGCAAAACTACAAGAGAAAAGTCCTGAAGAGTGGCACAAATCTACAGTTTGCCCACTTCCAACCATTCCGTTATAAAAATACGTAAAATGAATACCACTTTGGAGAAAAAACAACAAAATTACAACGAAATAAATTCCACTCACTTCTCTAATAATATCATCTAACTCATCGTCACCTCTATTACTTAACATACTGCTTAACTTTCCAACTTGCCCGCGGAATTTAAGCATATCCCAGTGTTGCGTCACCTTCGTGTCACAAACTAAGTATTAACTCAACCTATTATATAACATTGCATTACTAAAGCTTATGCAATTTTATATCAAGCAATACAAAAAAAATACAGTGTAGTAATAATTAATTATTAACTCATTTTATAGAGTGCACTAATAGTTCATCTCATTATAGATAAGTTGTGAAGCAAAAGTATCCAATGTTTGTTATTGCAGATCATTTGAATACTTATTTTTATATTGGTTAAGTTCTTTCTCTTTTGTCGTTTATTATAATCATAATTATTTGTTAATTCATTATTCTTTTTTTCTTACGTTTGGCTACGGATTCTATATGCGCACATAATGCGTGAACAAAAAATACTTAGTCTCCTAAACTTCAAATATATTTTTTCTTTAGATAAATAAATAAATCATAACTTTCCATTTTTGGACGATCATAATATAAAAAACACGAATATTTACTAGCGTGGTATATCAATGGCAAAGACGTGCGAAGCCACGTAGTTATTTTAGCTATTCGGTATATCATTTGCAACCTTGAAAGGCTCTGTTACCTATATTTGTATTTGATAAATTTTTTTTCGTCATTCCCTTAAACTTCACCTTTTACTATAAATGATCTCGTATTTATAGTTACGATTTAATTTTACTATTATCCTCCCTTGTGTTTGACTTTGTTAAACTTCTTTAAAATTTATAAAATACATATTCCGTAATATACATACTGACTTATGTTAGTCCTCGTCTTTGATAACTTTAATGTGATATATCAGGCCAGCTATGGACCACGAAAGACGAGTACCAGTAAGGCTCAATTGATTTGAGTTTACTCACTAGACTCGTCGTGATTTTACCGAGATCGGAGGAACAGCGTCTAGATATGATCCAGAGCACTGTATCCGAGCATTACAACAGCGGTTGTTAGTCGCAGAGCGGGACTCTTTGTAAATCCCAGCTAATTAAACTGGGACATGGATACAAAGAGCTACAAATTTTATCTTGCCCCGCCCGGGTATCGAACCCGGGGATGACTTGGTGACGAGCAATCACGCTGACACCGTGGCCGGGACACTCTCTCTCTCATACCTTAGCGATGCTCCTTCATCCGCTTTCCTCATTCCCGGCCTCGACGTGTTTAATGCCCTCTACCTTCTAGTGTACCAAGCTTTTCTGTAATCGCTCATAAAACGAAAGACAATGCAACAGAATAAAAAACCAAATCTCTTTTAACTTGCATACAATTTAAGTCTCAACTTGAAAAAGAAACAACCCATAAGAGTTTGCTCTCTCTTTAAATATTCAAACTGATCTCTTAAGAGAATCCCCTTCACATTAGGACACCGCTGTCCAACTTGCGGTCTACGAAATTTATTTTCGAGGGCGGGGGTACCTTTAATATGACAATATTTTATAATACTTAATATGAAAGGTACGTTTCAAGAAAATATTTATTTTATCCATCTTGATATAATAATTTATCGATGAGAAATAAAATATCNATACTTAATATGAAAGGTACGTTTCAAGAAAATATTTATTTTATCCATCTTGATATAATAATTTATCGATGAGAAATAAAATATCGCGTTACAAATAAGTGAATATAGCCCATTAGTTCACATCGTTGGGGCCACATTTTGTGCTCTCGATCGAAAGAGAATAGCAAATGGCCCGCGGGCTTTCAAGAGTTGCTTTCGGAGTTCACTGAGGAGAAGGGCTCCGTGATTTGTGGACGTCGACTCGATGGTTAGGTAAGTATCACCATCGAATGGACCCAGCTACCCATCTTATACAATATTGCATTGTTGTTACTATCCAGGTAATAAGTGGAAATCCCAGTGCTGACTCAATGCTCTACCCACATATTTTAATACTGAAATTTATAGATTTACTTTGGGACTGGAACGATGATTTCTTGAATATGTGCAAGATAATATTATGAACATATTCCTCATTACTCGTGCGATTAATACAACATTTTAACATTAAAGAAACTAAAAACACTAATGATTTATTATGACTCATACAAATATATATCTCACCACCTATCATTTTCCTCTATTCTTGGGAATATTAGTCTAAGAAAATGATTTCCGGTTCATCGTCAGTACGGAATTCGCGGAGAGATCTCCGTAGGTTTCTCCCTTTCGGAGCAGGAGGCAAAGCACGAAGAACATGCACTTTCCTCTGGATTCTCGAATCCACACTTCGTACGTCTGACCACGCACTGCAACCCGGCCTCGGCTCATCGTATGATTCAGATCTATTGGACAATCCGTCGCATTGTCCCATTGCACTGGTTGTTGCTGAATGCCAAGCCTCCACAAGAGGAGATAAAAATGGAGAATTCTCTACCTCAACTTCACAATCAGATAATTCAGTCGGTAATGCATACTCAATATATCTGTTTATCCCCTCTTCAAATATTCCATCGAATGGTATTATCTTGCATTCATCATCAATTGCGTTTCTGTCATCACTATTATGATCCTTGTAATCTGGTTTTTCCTCTTCTACTTCCATGTATCCGTGTTTACTGCTGGGTGGGTTTTCTTCTTTAATTGATTGAATTACTTGCTCAATATTTTTCTTCTCGTGCTTTCTCTTGCCAGAAGAAGTGCTGCCTTGAGGCTTGAAGGAGCCCGCAGCGTATGAGTTGATAATATTGTCGATGCGAGACCCGTACTTCCTCCTGTTTTCTTCTAAAGCGGAACGCAGCTTCATGTCTTTGTCAGCCGGATCAGTACTCTCGTGGAGATATGCAGTGTGCGCTTCCCAATATTCAAATTGCCTTAGTTTTTGTAGCTGTTCTCCTATGTTTGTGAAAGCTGACTTCGCTTCTGATTGCAGTTTATCCAAAGGCATTTTAATCCCTTGAACCTTATATGACAACTTCAGCAGATCAAATATGTCGTTGAAGCTCGGAAACTCCCCTTGGGCATTGACGTATTTTTCGATGTCCTTATTGACTGATGGGAACTGTGTCCCTGAAAACGTTATCCCTCTTTCGAATAGGCACGTTGACTTTCCTTCTATTTCCTGTAATTTTACGTAGACGTCAACAATGCGTTTCCGGTAAAGTTGTAGTTTTAAGTACGACGATTTTCCTCCATCTTTCCAGCGAACCTCTTTCACCTCCAAGGCTTGGATGTGAAGCTGTAAGTTTTCCAAAGCGAGGTGCAGATCGTGAACTTGCGCCTCAGTGGCTTTGTCTCTCTTCTCCAGTTTTTTCTCCCTTTGGTGGCTCTTCATTTCATCGATAAAATATTTCAAATTCCTGTACAAATGGTTAGGACGACGGCATATTTCTGCTTCTGTCATTTTAATTAACTCTTGGAATTCGTCGGATCTGCGATATTCTGGGACCAAACGAGAATAATGCTTTTTTACCTTTAATTCCACTACCTTGTGCATGATTGAAGAACTGTCTATTGCGAAACAAGTAGATACGAATGAGTTGAATGTTTGGCCTCTGCCTGATGAACAAAGAGCTCTTGAGCGCACTCGAGTTATCTTATCGTGGGTTACACTCGGTGCAGCATCATATCCGACTCCACTCTTTTGCTTTGAACTCATTTCCTTTGTGCTTAGTTCTTCATCAACTGATAGCAATATTGGGTCATCCATCTTCCCTCTTGGAACTTCAACAATACTGAAACAAAAAACGAAGGTTATATCAAGGGATTCGTTGAACTAATTCAATACGAAAATACTGTGAAATAAAAAAAACTTACCTTTTATATTATATTCCTTACTCTACAATTAAAATGTTCTTACCAGCTAGTTTTAAGCAGAGTTTATTACAATAAGACACCATATTCGCTAATATCAACACATGGGGCAAAACACTCACGTAACGTTCTGCTCAATACAGTCATATGTTACAGGAAATTCATGGAATGTTCCTCTCTCTGTTATTAAACCATAGAATGAACACAAAAATTGGACCGTAGAATAAGTACAAACCGTGCAAAGCCACCTAAAATGACAGGGAATCTCTCAATTTCAAGTTATGTCTATTCCAGGTCAGTTTATATAAATAAAGTAAGGTGTTGCACAACCAAACTATTTATTCTGTACTGTTTTATTTAGCTTTGAGCATGAAGTAAAATAACTCGGAACGTTCGCGACTCCATCTTGAGGGGCACTGGAGTCGTTTTACCTGTACTGACGTCTAGGGCACAGACTATAAACCAGACTCCCCTCTCCCATACTAACGCTGCGTTAACAGTTTTCAGCGCTCCTAACATTATTAGGCGCGACCTAGTCCGAGCCTATTTCTAAAAGCGGCCACTAGGGCGCGTGGCAGTTCCCGATTCCCTTCCCCTCCTCCACCCTTCCCGATCATCCATCCCTTCCAGGTACTCTACCCCCCACTCCCACGATCTCATGATTCATAATTTCACAATAATTTAGCTGAAAATACTTTCCCTGCAAAAATTAACATTTGTGAGTAGTTAACACGATGTATAACTGAAATATTTTACTACACATATGAAATAGAAAATGAAAATAGGACACAATTGACAGGAAATGTATACAAAGAAAATACATGTTTGCTCTTAGTTCTATTTATTTACAGTAAATATTACAGTACATTCTCATATGAATGGAAATATACATACCTGTATACAAAAATGGGGTATACTTGCAAAAAGGTACTCATTTATGTATAACCACCAACTATTCAGATCAATAATAAATAAATAAATAAATGAGACGGATAAAAGAAGTCATACGAGAAAAAAAATGCAGGTAAATCCATAAAAGTGATACAATTTTATCAAACTTTTGGGGAAATCTGATTAAATTCCTACCTCCTCCATTGACTGTATAGAAAGCAGTCAATGGAATGTTGGTTTTGCCTTAAGCCACAGNATAGAAAGCAGTCAATGGAATGTTGCTTTTGCCTTAAGCCACAGTGGTGTATGAATCCCTCTGCTCATTGCATGAGCGAATTACATGCCACAAATCTTCTGAAGATAATGTAGAACTAATTGACAAAAAGTTCATACAAGATTGATTCATTTGATATTTAAGACCAAAACTAAACAAATGATTCTGCCTTCCAATTGGTATCAAAGAACGAAATGAGAAAGAAACGCGATAACAAATTTACAACATTTGTACCAATGCCAATGTTGATTTAATAGAAAAGTTTAGTGTAAAACCCTTTATATATCCACAGGATAACGTGACTAGATTTATCCATCTCATGGTTAAAAAAGAACATTACAAGCAAGTTACAAACACCACAATATACCATAACGCTAGTAATAAACTAACAAACTGAAAATAAAATAAAGTTTCAGAAAACCAAAAGAAGCCACAATACACTCAAGTAGTAAATAAACATAGTGGAAAGGAAATTTGTAAAAATGCAAGTTTACATTAAAACAAAAAAGGTGGCTTAATGAAAAATGTAACTCTTCTACACACTACAATAACGATATATAAGATGCAAACATCAATTTCTCTCTAGGTATTCGTACCTAACTACCACGTCAGGTATAATTACAAAAAAAAAAAAAACGTTTTACACAAAAACAGAATCTTACCTTTTAACTAGGTACTAATTNAACAGAATCTTACATTTTAACTAGGTATTTCTTTAAATTTTTGTTTTAAGATGAAAATGAAATAGCATTTGTGTCTAGTTAATGAACTGCCTCCTACGTAACCTTACACTTCCTGAAACTTCGATACTATCCAGGTGTATTATTAGGTTCGTTATATTTATTTACCCAAGTAGAGACTGGCGAAAATGAATGAGATCACTCTTCAGGTCATCATCACAACATCTGGGAAACACAACAAGAATACAATATTATCAGTCAACATACTTATTGTGAAAATCGGTTCAAATACTGTAACGTAATTCAGCTATGTTTGTTATAATTCATTGATCACAAAAAATACAATTTATACAGTTTTAGTATAAATATAGTCCTTGACATAAATTAATAAAATAAAAGTAAAATAATAGAATTCCTACAATACATATCTAATAACCGTAGCCTAAAGAAATATTATTCCGTAATAGTACAAAATAATAGTATTTTATATTAATTTCTACGTAGTCTAAATTAAATGAATATTATGAAATGTATCAAAATTATTATATTGTTGTTATTCTTATATGCAAATATTATTGTCATTGTTGTTAATACTATGACACGCCATACATCATTGTTATAATCTATGTGGTTCAATAAAATATTTTTATATTATATATCTGTTCATCATTTCATACACAGAATTCATTCATGAATACATTACTTAGATATTATATATAGATAATAAATTTTTATACAATACTTCATGTAACAATACCATGGAAATCGTCCGGGGTAAAAAGTGCGGAGCAAACTCTCATACTTCGTGCGACCCGCACTCCCGTCAGGCCACGACAATTTAACCAGAGTTGTCGTCTACAAGAGAATGTAACTCATATATTTATAAATAAATAAGCAACAATAATCGCAGCAAAGCGATTGAGCTAAGTACGTCTGCCCACGCGGGCAGTGGCGCTAAGTCGATAAAATAAATAATAAATAAATTTATTGTCAAAAAACAGTACAAACTGCGTATGACCACATGGACGAAAAAAAACTAATTTACTCTCCGGAAGCAAGCAAGGGACCATCCAATCAATTCCGATCAAGGGCCCTAAGGCAGAGGCGGATTCAAAAAAATTCAGCAAAAATTCCTAGATAAGATAAAAAGTTAGCTGCGAGTTATAATACTAATAGAATGTCAATATGTTTGTAATTTTAAGCAAAAAATTACATGTAAGTTATTATCGAACTATAGATTATTCTGAGTATAGTGCTTAAAAATTGAAATAACACTAAATTCACGATTTATTGTTACAATAGACCCGCCCCTAGACAAAGCCTAGAGAACCTGTATGATAAATCCGCCTCTACCCGAAGGAAAACCGGAGAAAAACCCGGGCCAGGATGGGGCTACAGAATTTATGTACACAAACGTGCCAATGTTGAGTACACATAAAACTAAATTAATATGAGCCATAAGACAACACAATCATGCAAGAAAATAGTTTTTGAAATTGTTATAAGTTGTTTAAAAAGTACTACAGCAATGGCGTGATAAAGCACAAGACGAATTTAACTTTTGTTAAAATCAATAAATTCTTTTACAGTGTAGAAGCACTGGTGCAGGAGGTAGTTTTTAACCGCGGATTTGAAGATATTCAATTTCATAATATCTTTTATATTCTTGGGCAGGGAATTATATAGAACGATTCCCGAATGGTATGGTCCCTTTTGGCAAAGAGTGGTTGACACTCTAGGGCGATGAATATTACTACTATTGCGTGTATAGTGTTCGTGAACGAGACTGTTTCGTATAAAGCAAGGGTGGTGCTTCAGTAATTCGGTCTTAACAAACACGACCGTTTCATAAATATAAATGCAGGGAAGTGTTAAGATATTTAATTCCTTGAATAAAGGTTTACAAGAGTTTCGGGGGTGAGATTTACAAATTATCCGAACTATCCTCTTCTGAATTCTGAAAGTTTGAATACTCTGACCGGAATTACCCCAGAAGGTAATGCCGTAACGTAAATGGGAGTAAACGTTTGCAAAATATACGCAACGGGAAATACGTGGACTAACTGCGTTAACTAAGATTCGGAATGCGTAACACAATTTGCTTAATTGGGAATTAAGATTGTCAATGTGACAATTCCATTTGAGGTTGTCTTGAATATGGAGACCTAAGAATTTTGTATTTGTAACAGTTTTTAATTGTGTTCCGTTTAAAGAAAGAGAAACCTGGGGTAAAGATTTTGTGATACTATTGTGAAATGACATAGACACTGTTTTGTCAGTGTTTACAATGAGACGATTTGCATGGAACCAAGTCGAAAGGTTAGACAAAACTTTTTGAGCATTGGCGTGTTTACATAGTAAATTAGTGTCATCAGCAAAAAGAACCATTTTGCAATCTGATGTGGATGATGACATGTCGTTCACATACAATAAAAACAGTATTGGGCCGAGAATTGATCCTTGGGGTACTCCGCACGTAAGTGGCTTTGTTTCTGAAAGACAACGCTCAGTATTTTATTTTTAGTATAGGATATTTCTACTTGTTGATATCTATCTTTTAAATAAGAAGTTAGCCATTGATGTGGAAGTCCACGAATGCCTAAAGAATGCAATTTGGTAAGGAGAATTCCGTGATCGATGACATCGAATGCTTTGGATAAGTCAAGAAAAACACCCTGAGGATTTTCTCCACTGTCTAGAGATGTGGTAACATCGTTTAAGAAGGAAAATATGGCGCTTGTAGTGGAAAAGGATTTCCTAAAACCGTGTTGATCGTCAGAGAGAATGTTATATTTTGATAAAAAATCTAGAAGACGCTTATAGAACAATTTTTCTAGGATTTTTGAGAAAGTGGGTAGTAGAGATATTGGTCGGTAATTTCCAATATTAAGTTTGTTTCCTTTCTTGTGTAAAGGTTTCACTTTAGCTCTCTTAAATATATTGGGAAACACCCCTTCCGATAAAGAACTATTAAAAATATTTACGAGTGGATTTAATATAGCGTGGGACGAAGATTTAACAATAAACTCAGGTATATCATCTATGCCTCGTGAAAATTTGTTTTTTAAGGAGCTGATGATTCCCATGACTTCACTGGCGTTAGTTTCGGAAGTGAACATAGAATTGGGTATGTGGGTGGTAATAATTGGAGGACATTGATTTGGATATATTGAGTTCGTTATTTTACCAACTTCTGAGAAGTGAGAATTAAACAAACTTGCGATGTCCTGAGGATTTGACACGATCTTGCCATCGTTTAGTAAAGAAACATTTTCTTCGCGATTTTCAGAAGTTGACGTGTAATTGTTAACAATATTCCACATGGCTTTCATCCGGTTGTTCGATTTTAGTATATGCCTGTCGTTTTCCATAACTTTAGCTGCATAGACTACTTTTCGGAGAATAGTCTTATATTTACGAAAATAATTATGGAATTCGGGTGGCTGGTTATAGCGTTTTGAAAGATAATATAAACGGCGTTTGTTTTTTGAAGAAATTCTTATCCCTAGGGTGATCCATCTATTGTATTTTTTTGTGTTAATTAACTTGCGTTTTATGGGAAAACTAGAGTTGTAATGTTTTAGGAATGTTGAGATAAATACATTGAATTTGTCGTCGGTGTTTTGGCAATTGTAAACATCTTTCCATGTTTCTTCACGCAAATAATTTATGAATATGGATTTATTTATGTCATTAAACTCTCTTGTAAATTTGTAAAGGATTTTAAGAGGTTTTAGTTTATTATTAATAGTCAATACTTGAGCAAGGTGATCACTGTATCCGGCGATAAACACTTCAGAGAGATACGAGATTCCATTGTTGACTATAATTTGATCTAGCAATGTTTGAGATGAGCCGGAGAGGCGAGTGGGGTCGTTTATCGTAGTAATAAGGTTGAAGGAGTCGATAAGTCAACAAGAATTACTTACCTTTCTGGTGGAGAAGAGAATCTCATGAAAGTAATGTCCGTGTTGCCACCAAATGCGCTGAAGCACCCCGGAACACAGCAAACAAAAATTCGCGACATGACTACAGCAACAGTGCTACAGCAAATTCGCAACAGTGCTACTTACAGCAGCGCACACAGAATGTAATAAATAAAGGCAAACACTAGCAGCCAATAGGAGATGGGTGAACACGATCTTGCAGTCATGTATTGAGCGCTACATCAAATATCTAGAGATGAGTAGATGGTGGCGATGTCTTGTTGAAATTAGGTGCACACTACTACAAGCTTCAAACCTCAGACATTTTCCCCCTACCTTCTTTCCTCACGCTGCTCTAGGGGGAGTTCCTGTAATTACTTTTCTATTGGTTATAGTATCTTAGACAGAGTTACTGTTGCAGGAAGTTGTGTTAGCATTTCTTTCATATCATCAAAGAAGTTCACTAAGTTGACGAGGTGAAGTAGGCAATGGATATATTTTATAATGATAAACATGAGATCGGGTGAATTGAGCGAGTTTGTGAATACGTAAGAACTGTTTGTGTTCACGTTTTCTAGTACGTTTCCATATTTTATTGCATATATGTTTTAATGTTATAGAATCTACTCCAGTGTTATTGCATAAATTTCCCTATATCTTTGTGTATGCTCTACTAATTTCCTGAATATTTTTACTGTTAATGATTAAGTCTAGATGATGTAAAGGGTATCATTATTTTTAGAATATATTTTGTATGTCCATTACTGAAATAGCTGTTTTTATTGTTCCTTTACTTCGCCTTACCAAAAAAATGTAATTTGGGTGACATGTTTGTATTTGACTGGTAAGTAATAAAACTAATGGAAGCGAACTATTTCGGCAATGAACGAAGATCTTAGATACAGAAAGAACTGCTAGACCTGCTAACCTAACGAAAAAGTAGTTTTGATACAGGTCACTCACAGCGTGATTGTCGACTTAGTTGACGGAACTCCCTTGAGATGGTGCCACACTACTTTCTCCTCCTAATGTTATATTACTTCATGTCTTTGAGTTTAATATCTTTCTTCCTAACAAATTAAAAATTTTTTTTTCTTATTGCTTCATTTAATTGTTAAGAATATTAACTTCTTGGAAATTTGTTATTACAATTATTGCAGTTCATTTTATTTATAGTTTATTGTTCTGAATTATGTTCATTTTGTAGAGCCACTGAAGATGATAGTAATGCTGTCAAAATCGTTTCTTTTGGAGAAAATAAGGTTGGTTGCGACAAAACCTTTTACTTCTTTTATTTCGGGATCAACGACCATATCGAAACTTACACAAGTCCATATAATACGAAGTTCCGATATCACATTCGGATGACACGAGCTAGGAAGATACGTCCAAGTATTTCATTGTGACAGTACTTTATGTTTTATAAATTCATAAATTCGGTATTTCATTCGATGTATTTTTGTATTCCAGTATAGCTACATATTTTTCATTTGTTCAATTGTACATCTATTTTAAACGGCAATGGAAAACTCTTTGTTTGGCAGAAGAATTATATTACTTAAGCTTTTATTTTCACGCTTATCAACAGTCCGGTTTTTATAATTAACATTCTATTGGAATTTATTATTTAGAATTTACATATAAATAACCCCTTCCAATCACTGTGTGTCTCAATTATAGACAATCATTATAAATGCACAATTACTGGTATTCAATTCTACTTTAATTACATTTTAGTCCATTGTGTATATCCGTAAAAAAGGTTGATTCTACCCAAATTGTCCAACTCAAATTTTTGTGCAAGAATCGTTAGATAACTTTTCATTTCTTTATTTATACTATGAATATGTGGTGACACAATAATTCATTTATTGTTTACTTGATTTTCAATTTCTATTTTTTCATTATTTAATTCATTATTTACTTTCTTCACATAAAAGTATTTAATGGTTTTATTTATTAACTTTACTGGATAATCATTCATAGCAGTATTCTCTTCACTTTTTGTATATTAGCTTTTCTTAACTTTTCATGATAGGTTTTCAACTTCAAGTAAATTAATCACAATATTTTTCTTTATAAATGAGGGGTGTTTATACTAGAAGTTTAAATTCCTACCAGATGCCGAAGGTTTTATAAACCAATCGGTGCGCCCCAGTTGCGCAAAAACTTAACGAAGATCTCACCTCCGTATCCGCAAAATCTGTCGGCCTCCTCTTAAATCCGTCTAAATCACAATGCTTATTGCTTGGTTCAAAGAAAACCCTCAGTAAACTTCGAAATTGCACTCTACCCAATATATCAGTTAATAATACTTCTCTCGTTTGGTGCGGTCACGTGAAAAATCTAGGAATTTATATTGAAATCGCTAAGTTGGGAAACCCAGATAGACGTAGCATGTAAAAATGTTTACTCCACCATCCACGCTTTAAAACGGCTACGTGATATTTTACCAGCAGGAGTAAAGGAAATGCTTGTTTGGTCTCTTGTCATACCGCACTTTGATTACTGTGACTTCATTTGTCTGACTAGACGGAAAAAATAAAACGTAAATTACAAGTAGCTCAGAACTAATGTATTTGTTTCATTTTTGATCTTAGGAAGCATGACCATATGACAGAATTTTTCAAAAAATCAAGGACACTCACACTCGATGAACGTCGAACGCAGCATATCTCCTCTTTATAAAATAATAAAAAATGGACATTTGACAGTTTTCGCAAAACGTTTTAAATTTTTGAAACTAGATCGCGCGCTAGACACACATCTTTTCTCTATTCCNTTGAAACTGGATCGCGCGCGAGGCTCACATCTCCTCTCTATTCCTCGGCATGTCACAACTCTTTATAGTAAAACCTTCACAGTACACACAATACGTTCTTGTAACAAACATCCTGCTCAACTAAAATCTCTATCAACTTTTCCTTCTTTCAGGCGACGTCTTTCAGAGTGGATGGAAAACAATGCCCTTAATTATTCCCACCACATTCTCTGTCTATTCTTTCTCCTTCATTTGTATGCTTTCTTTCTTTCTTTCTTTTCTTTTCTTTCTTTCATATGATCTTATGTAATATATAATTTTTAAATACAGTGTAATATATACCTAGTAAGGTATAATCATATTATAATATGTAATTTGTAAATATTGTCATTATGTAATAATTTGTTTTGATATCATTGTTGTAATTTCTATATTTTGCTATTTGTATATTCATAATATATTGTACTGTTACTGCTTTCAACCCATGTTTGGCACTAAGCCGCCATTCTGATTGGGGGTTTGCTGGGTTTACTCAATCACTTAAGGTTTCACCGGGATGGTCCCTAGTATTGCTTCCCAGTTATTATTATTATTTTCTTTCTCCACTTAGTTCCTTTGCATACTGCGTCGAAGATCCACCGAGAGCACACCGTACTCCTAGGGACGGTACTTCGTGTTGCGAAGCTGTTATAATACCCTGCGCACGATGTGCACTGTGCTTAGAACAACCGACTTCTGCATAACAAGGAGGTTATGTCTTCCCGGGATTTGCTTGATGGCTTCAGATGTCCGTTTCGAGATCAACCCTGTCGTTCCAATCCCCACGGGAATTATGGTCATTTTCATACCCCAAAACTTTGAGTTTCTATAAGTAAATCCTTATATTTTAGATGTTTCTCATCCTCCTTCTGTATGTTATAGTCAAATGGTATGGAAACGTCTATCAGGAAGCAGTTTTTTCTTTTTAATTTTGAGTATAATATCAGGCTAATTCGCGTTGATAGCTCTATCTGTTTGCGCCTGCATATCCAAGATTAGAGTTATTTCTACACTGTCAACTACTGGGTCGGGCCTATGCTGATACCATTTATCTGCAACTGGTATATTAAACTCTTTGCATATGTTCCAATGCAGGTGTGAAGCGACACGATTGTGCCTATCTAAGTAAGTCTTCCTTGCCAAAATCGGACACCCAGATACAACATGTTGAATAGTTTCCTGATGAATCCGGCAAAGTATACAGTACGGGTCCTTGCTAGTTTTCAGGATTCTTGTTGTCATGTAATTTGTGGCTATCGCTTGTTCTTGGCAGACCACAATCAGAGGTTCGGTTTCTGCTTTTAGATTAGCATGAGTCAACCATCTCCATGACTGGGTCTCGTCTATTGTATCCTTCTCTACCTCCTTCAAAATTTGTCCATGCATTGCTTTTTCTCTCCACTTAGCCTTTTGTTCTTCCCTCATTTCCTTTTTAACCCTCTCCTTAAAAATTCGTATTTTTTTATTTCAGAGTCGTTGCAGTTTATATCCTGTTCCCACCTGCTGATTTCCCTCCTGTTCTTCAACATCAATTTGCGTTTGCATCTGTCTATACCATCTCCAAGTACTTGTCATTTCTTCTCAAATAAAGGTACTTTTTTGCCCCGCAATCGCAACGCAATGGCTCGCCTCAATGCTCAACATCCCTCGTCCTCTTTCCTTACGCGGGATATACAGACGGTCTCTGGGGTGAAGTGCGCCATTCATGGTTAATAACTTCCGAGTTTGACGATCCAATTTTCGAATTTCAGCCATGGTCCACTTGACTATTCCAAAGCGGTATTGAATCACGGGCACCGCCAAAGATGTTATTGCTTGCACCTTGTTCCTAGCATTGAGCTCCGTCTTTAAGACTCCTCTTATTTTTCTGTAGTACTGCCTAGCAAGCCTATTCTTCATATTCCGCTGGTGAATCCCGTCATGTTCATCAATACCAAGATATTTATAAACGTCCTCCTGGGCTAATTCTATGCTTGTAGTTGTATCATCTAAATTAATATTCTGACTCACCTGGAGTTTACCTTTGCAAAAAGTAGCCTTCGCGCATTTATCTATGCCTAACTCCATTCGAATTTCATCACTGAATTCCTTAACGAGTTGAAGCTGTTTCGTGAGCTCTCGCTCATGCTTCGCTATTACCTTAAGGTCATCAACGTAAAGCAGATGATTTACTTGCTGCGTTTCGTTCTTACAAATATAACCAGTATTCGAATAATTCAGGATGACGCTCAGAGAGAATAAAGCCATACAGAACAATAGTGGCGAGAGTGAATCGCCCTGATATATTCCCTACCTACTCTGGATGTTCTTTATTGTTATCGCGGATGCATTAGTTATTAGATTCAGATCAGTGTTCCAGGCGGCCATTACCTTTGACAGAAAGCATACCAGCTCCGGGGGCGCTCGATAGATGTTCAAGGTTTCTAAGCCAACTGTGAGGGACTTTGTCAAAAGCTTTCCTGTAATCAATCCACGCTATTAAAAGGTTTTTCTTGTTTTTCTTACAATCACTATATACCATTTGGCTTGTTAACAAGTGATCTTTGCTCCCATAAGCGTTCTTTGCACAGCCTTTCTGCTCTTCAGGGAAAAGACCATTCCTGGTAAGGTGTATATACAGCCTTTCACATATTATCTTGGTCAATAGCTTATAGATATTATTTAGACAAGTGATGGACCTGTAATTATTTGCTTGACCGGTCTCCTCATTCTTAGGTATTAAATATGTTTTTCCTTGTGTGAGCCATTGGGGCATATTTTGTTTCCCACTAATTATATACATTCGCTATATACGTGATATACGTTCGTCGAAATTTGTCCGTAGTATAGGGATCAAAGTCTCATATATGCATACGTGCGGGGTCCGAGTTCGATTCCCCGCCGAGAAAGTTATATTTTCATTTTTTTTTGTTAACATGATCTGCCTCATTATACTTTCCTCGTGTGTTTAACATTTTTATTGCTTCTATTACAGAACCATTTTTTTTTCAATTAAAGAAGAAATTTTAAGTTAGCTGTATCGAAAAAGTGTGTTCAAGCACCTTGGCGTGCTGTTGGTGGTGAATCTAAGTTTTCGGATTCTTAACTATTATATAACTTTGGTTTCTTAATGACGCCAGTATTACACGTGTTAAAATCGTACTACAAAGAAAAAGGACTGAGATATGTCACATTTTCATCCCAGAAGATTTTTTACGTCGCAGAAAATTCAGTACAGACATTGAAAGCAACAACCAATAAGACTCTGTGTAACACTTCGCTTTTACAGATTTCCATTCCAACATGGGAACAGAAGCAAAAGGGGCTGCGATATTTCACTCTTTCTAGAATATTTGCACTCCAGCGACATTTCCAGCTATTTAACTAATAGAAAATTATCGTGATAAAATTTATCATAACGTAAGAAAATAAAATTAATATAAAATAAAATAGAAAGATAGAAAATAAATAATATGTTATTAAAATAATGGTACTTTATTAGTTAGTTATGGAAATGCTTCATTGGCGTTCTTATAAAATATGTAATAATAGCATTGTACGATTGATGAACGATAGAAAAAATTGTTCTTAATGGGCCCCTCATAAAATCAAATCCTGGATCCGTCCCTGTAAATATGAAGTCGTTAGTTTGTTCAGAAAAGGGTGGCAAGTGAAATGTTTTATATAACTACATAATTTGAAAAACTTAAATTATTTCAGGACTGATTCATTGAGACTTTTTAGTTAATAAGTTATGATTAAGGATTGTTAGAATTCCTAGTACAAAAATGAGCATTTATAATGTAAGAAGAGGAAAACCCAATATGTTAGTTATTGTCGCTTTATCTAAAACATTATGATTATGTATTTTTATACAATGCACATCGCTTTAACTTCCAAACCTCAATTATAGAAGTGTGACAACTGACATTAGTCCCTCTTTCAACTTACCTCGTCACTAAAAGGGCTGAAACAGGTGGACATGTTCACTTAAAACTATTTTCCTACCATATTGTAACTGGTTTATATTGTTTTTACAATCTAGCTAAAGAAAGTTTGAAATATGCTTTTTAATGATATACACTTCACGGCCTTAAGTCATAAAGAAAGAAAGCTATGAGCAAAATTGTAAAATTTGTGTCGACGCACCTCGGACTTCCTTATTCAATAGATTGTTAGCATTTATTGATAGTTTTATGAATGTTTTAATTGTGACATATTGTTCAAGGCTTCGTCAAATCCCAAGAAAATAAAAACTCAAAGATACAACCTTAATAGAATTTGAAGGTGTAGCTACGGGGAAATAGGATAGTTAATAATTAAACTCTCCTAAAGACAACGACTTAGCCTCACACCTCGGCCAAGTCCTGCAGCCATGAGTCTTGTTTTCCTCGTCCGTAAATAAAACATTGAATTATTCGCGATGCTCCTCCTACTTAAAGCTACAAATTTATTGAATTGGAAGAATAAGTAATATTCGCATGTTCTCGGGCTTCGAAGAATTTATTTTCATTTTATGCCTTTTGGTTATGAGGTTCAGGCCATGAGGTTTTTACCTAGTCGTTGGACTTGGGTAAAGGAATTGGGAAAGAGAGATGTTGGGTTGGCGGGGAACTTATGGTACCGAACTGACATTTGTCTGGAGTAGGTGAGGGAAACCACAGCTGAAAACCTCACCTAGTTCGGCCGGGCAGGGATTGAACCCACGCTCTACCGCACAGCCAATGGGATCGTGGAAGCTAAGTCGCTACCAATAGACCACCGCCAAGAATGTCAAACGCTGAAAAACTATTTAATCCATTTGGAAAATCAATAACAGAGTCAATATCTCTGCGGATAAAAAAGGAACCAATCATTTGATATGTCAATCAATTAGCGCAAAACCACAACTTCTTGGAAAACAACAATTCTATAGTTTGATCCGTTACGAGTATGAGGTGCTCGCTTCTACTGACGCATCTTGTATGTTTCGCATATTTATCAATTACCAACGCGAGGATTATTTATAGTCAATTTTTTGAACAAGTCTCGTTGATGTTTACTTATTAATTAAATACGAATGTGTAACAATTCGTTATAACTGTAATTATTTATGAAAATTAGCCAGATTTCACCAATAAATTGGGAAGAATGATCTACAAACCGATTCCCAGGAGGTGTTNATGGAGTGGGGGTATGTACGAAGAAAGGCGTCAGTTGGGAAGAACGAACCCGCCATCAGCGTCGTCTGACGCTGACATAGGAAGTAATTCAACTTATTTAAAAAGATCCGATTACCTTCATACAATGCGTGTATTGAAACCAAGGAGACTACATTACTGTTCGATCACCGTTAACGATCGTCGTAAGAATGACATTTTGCGTAAAAAAGGCTATTCGCTAAATTGAAAAACACTAGGAAGAATAAGACGAATCTTAAACTTATAATTAATCGCAGGGATAAAAATGTAAGTTGGTGTATCTAATACACTGTTTCAGAGCAAGCTCATATTTTTACTCAAATTTTATAAATTATCTTCGTTTGTTATTTTTAGTCACATAATGCACAAGACGAAATTGCTAAATTGGAAGCTGAATTCGTGCAAGTGAAAGAAGAAACGCTTTCCAAAGCAATAGAAAAGTTGCGTGAAAGTTTTCGGATGTCAGTACGGACATGCTTTGGACAAACGCACTCGTCTTCTACCTCTGGCGACGCGGTGGTGGAAGAAGCGCTGTTCGCGGCAGGTTTTCTCGGGGTTCTCCCGTTTCCTCTGTCATTCATTCCACCACAACATTCACTCCTCATCATTCACCCCCATATCATTCATTAATCACACGCCCCCTGGGAGGTGCGACAGGAAAGGCATCCGGCACCGTGAAATTCCCCAGGCAGCCAAATCAAGTATCCCCCTCCCCATCTACGCCGACCCTGTCTAGCACGGGGTTAATAAGGGCGAAGGAGAAGAAGTACGGACATGCTTTGCAGCCGCAGAAAAAGGTTTCAAAACTGGCAGAAGATACACATCAGACTGGGTCTACGAATGTCTCCTTATTCGAATAAAAAGTCGCCCCACACATGAGCACGTAAGAAAAAGGGATCGAATACCTTTCCAAGGTATTAAATTATTACTTGGAAAATATTCAGCCAGCAAATGGGTTTCAAGAAAATACTTTTAAAGGGTTGAAGAAAAAGCAGGAAAAAAGGAGAGGGAAACAGTTTTCATCGACACTAATAGATTTTTTCTTTAACATTGCAATAATACCTACTCACTAATTGATCATCAACTTCGTAGGTATTTTAATAGCTGACGAAATCAAACTGAGCGAGTGTATTTATTTTGATTCAAATGCCATGAAATTTAATGGTTTCACCAACCTAGGAGATTATACCCCCGATGATCAGGTCAACGTACGTGGTGACCATGCCTTGGTGCTCATGTAGTAGCCTTTTCGTGGACAATGAGTTCAAACGCTGGGAGCATTTCTAAGCAAGGGGTGTGCGAAGAGCTTCATATGCTTATTTTAGAATGCGTTATACTTTGTGAGAACGTGGGTTCTCCATAGGCGCCATCACCACAGAATAGGAGTACGCGGGAAAAGTTTGGTGTAGTCGGCCGATCCGTCAAGTGCGATCATCACTGTGATGATACGAGACAGCTGCCATTCTTCCTGTCCGACTCCTCACATTTGCTGAAAAATTTTAGGAATTTAGTTCAAGAACATGCTGAGTTGGAGGTAACTATTGGTCGTTTTTTTATTAACAAATTTGTTAATATTTATTTTACTGTCAACAGACATCCGAAAATAAATCTGAAGACACAATAATGAATATTTATTTGTAGACACTAATGTAAACCACGCCAGATATATACTCTTTCTCTACTGCACTTCTTTTATTAACAATAAAAGTAATGTAATATATTTTTTCAAAGCGGTCTCCGGATATGCATATTCCGTACGGGCGCCAGCTTCGTTAGATCCGTCTTAGCGCATATTCCTCCAGTAAAATCGTTCTTGGAGGATGCAAATAATTTTTTTGCTTCCGTAATGCGTGAATTTTTTGTGCGTGTATTCTGCGAGGTCCTTCACGAGATAATCAATGGACTTACGTAGGCCGTAGCTTGCTTTCTAATTATGCCATTTTGCAACATTGTTTCCACTATAGCTTTCGTTTCCCCTCGACACGCGTATAGGATAGGATAGCTGCACCTGAATGGTTTTTCATCCGTCAACTGTATTTTGAATTCGTAGCATTTTGTGGGCTCTATTGGTTCCCCAAACATTGATTCGTATTTTAATAATTCTTTAACCGCACCTTTCTGACTACTATTTAAAGAATCACATGCATCTAACTTCGCAGAAACGTTTTCAAAACTAGATTCGGTCATGCACAGAATTATTTTCTTCTTNAGAAACGTTTTCAAAACTAGATTCGGTCATGCACAGAATTATTTTCTTCTTATTTAATAATGTACCCTTACTCTGCTGGTCGGATCGAAATTCGCATGTGCAGAATTTCAATATCCCATTTCTGACATCCACTATAGTCGAATACCCGACCAGTGTCCATACCTATCCCAATGGGTTTCATTAAATTACTGACTACCAAACAATTTCTAAAACAACACTCTGTACTTCGACTTCCAATAATATCTTACTTATTGGTGTAATTTCCTTCCCTTCGCCATTACTAAATGCGTCTTTCGAATAGGTAATTCCCACAATTTTTCTCTCGCATTAAATCGCTCATATAACTTCTGAGAAACAGCACATATCGTGCTACCCGTATCTACTAGTGTGGTTATTTTTTCACCGTAGCATTTACCCTCTAACACAAGCAGCGTTCTGCCACTGCCTTTTCCCCATCATTAACTTTATCTAAAGGTTCTCCTCCTTCGTATCGTTCTAAAATCTGTACCCGATTAGCCTTGCCATCATGGAAAAGGGCAAAGAGATCATGTCATTGCCTGCCTTCCATACGTTCCTTTCCTCCATAATTTTTTTATTTGCAAACCCGTGGACGTCACCTCTTTCCATTCGCCACCTACTGTGTCCCTGGATGTACCGGTTCTTGGTTCGAAAACCAATATTTTCTCGTTTTTGACAGTGCTTAAATGCGGCAATTTTACGAGTCGCGAAGTCTCTTACGTGGATTCGCCCGTATTTTTATAATACCGCTCGTCGAGTAACATCATGTACCGAAGCCTCTCCTCCTTACCCCAGTATCTCTCTAAAAACAACTCTTCCCCTCGATAGGTTTCAGGTGGATCAACAATGTCCATCCACGATTTTGCCCGTCCCTGAAGCATTTGATATACCAGCACCCTCTTTATATTATCGGGAATCCTCGAGATCGAGAATGTTTTCCTCGGCTCTGATAAATTCCCAGGGTCTCTCGCGATCGCTTCCTTCGAACTTCAATCCGCCGGTAATGTTCACGGAACTACACGATGTGTTCCAGATCCTATCCTAGCCAATTGCACGTTATACTCAAGCTCCTTGAGCTTGCTGCCTGTATTTCTTTACACCTACTGGTATCGACTTCACGGGCAAAATCTGAAAGTTTCGAAGTGGAGTTCTCTTTGAATGCTTGGAAATCAGTTTGCCACTCTTCGCGGGCCTCCTCAACGCGCGTCACAAGTGATTTGGTTCTCTCGCTCGCAATATTGATCTGCTCTTGCGCCTCGATTTTTACTCCTTTGAGACGTTTTTCAAATTCACTTTTGATGGCCTCCATGTTTTCAGCTAACCGGACTTCAGTAGCTTTGAATGATTCCCCCATTTCCGAAGCGAGATCTTCTGTTTTCAGTTGTAATAACCTTTCAAGTTCATTTTCCAAGTCTTTGAACGTGGCATCTGATGCATCGAATCTAGTATTTAAGTTTATTAACAAAACGGCCAAAGATTAGAGTGTCACATTGCCGCTTGTCGTCACCTTGTACACGCGAAGCCATGATCTCTTCTGACGCGGTCTGCGCGCATATAGGCTTTTCGACCTCCTTTCCTTGAACTTCGTCAGGCTCCGAACTTGACACATTCACTACTTCTCGCAATTCGCTACTGTATTTTTCGTAACCATGTTTTGCGATACATACCCTACGTTCTTTCTATTTATTAACACCACTACCATTCACTACAAGACTACTTTTCACCGACAGGGCACAACACATACATATGAGTAGGAATGTTTTCAGTCCATACAAATTCCGTAATATATTCAGGTCATATCATTAGATCAAATATACAAGAGATTCGGGATACTTTCAATTCAACGAAACAATGTTATCCAACGATCTGACTAGTTTATGGCGCTTACACATTGGTTATGAGCATTAGCGAGCTTTAACAGAACAGCAAAAGATCGTGCGCAAAACACCCTAATGATGTCTCTTCAAAATGAGCCGGTAACCAGCGGCCGATATTACGATGCCCCTCTTCACAGTGAGGGCGCCGCGCATACGTCCGACTTGCTCCTCGTGGCATCGGCCGGCCGCCCGCCTTCTCCGCACGGTAGTGATGTTGGCGGCGCAGATTGAGCCGCAGACCAAGCTGCGGTGGTGAAGCGCTTCGAGATGCAGGCCGCAGAGCTCGTCGAGGCCACTTTCTTTTACCAATCAACACATCTCACCGGTGGGGGAAGGGGAACAATTAATAATTATAATATACCTTTTCACATTCTACCCTCGGTACTGAATAAATAACATCTTTTCTCTTTTCTTGGTTGATTGGCTGTTTGGTTTTTGAATATACTACTTGACCAAATTTCCTGTTGTTCTTTAAAGCTATTGATAATTTTTCATTTTCTAAAATTTTCTTGAGAAGCTTTGAGAGGTTTTTTTACGTGTGTAATGGATTTATACATTCTAGGGTTTTTGTCTTGTATTTGGCGGCTGAGTTGGATATGTTGTTTGGAGAGTAACTGTGTATTGTAGAGAATATTGTTGCTGACCTTAACTGTGAACAAGTTCTTTCTGAGTATCTTTTTAACAATTTTAGTTTTTCTTCTTGAAAACGTGAATCACTCAGATGAATGGCTCTGTGCTTAGAAAAAGCTAGGGCAGCACTGACATTTTGCTTTAGTGGATGATGGGATAAAAAGTTGAAACATGTCCGTTCTCCTGGGTTTTCTCCACCAGTGAACTTCTTTAGTGCCATCAGATATTCTGAGGAGCAATGTATCGAGATATGACATTTGATTATTCACTTGTTTCCATGGTAAATTTAAGTTTATCATGAAAAGAATTAAATGCTTCTATTATCTTGTTCTTAGTCATGCGGTATTGACAAGAACGTATCGTCTACACATTTGCACAATGGGTTTCGAATGGAATATTTTTAGTGACATTGTCTACAAGTTCACTTATTACAAAATCAGTAATTATGGGTGGCAGAGGGGACCCCATAGCTGCACCGTTGACTATTCTGTAATGTTGATTATCAAATACTAAATATCCATCACAACATAATTTGATTAGTGCTTTAATTTCAAGTAGATTAAACTTGTAATTCAATCCAATTTCTGAAACTTTTTTTAAGAAATAATATCCATATCAAGATCTAATGGAATATTGGTGAAAACAGCTCAAAAATAATATCAGTTTGTAATTCTGAGGTAAAAACCCTATTTTTGATGTTGGAATAAAATTCAAATGTGATAACTTTCGGTCAGGTGAAACTGGCGACGNTAACTTTCGGTCAGGTGAAACTGACGACGAGTCGGGAATCGAACCCGGGACTACTGCTTTGATCGCAGGGGTGTTGACCACTACACCACCCGTTCGCCTTCCACAACTGTACACCATTTCCACCCAGACGTAAACCCCGGAAGACTTGAGCGACATCCCCATACAGGAAATAAGTGAACCAGGCGACACACTATGCTGTGTGCACATTATTACCTGTATCACGTCTGCTGAAATTAATATCATAGAACTATCAAGAGTAGTATTTCTATATATGGTGATGAAATTTAAACTATTGGCCACAGGATGATTGGGCTCATTTAATCCATTCCTAAGTATATTCAAGACAAATTTAGAAAATCTTATTAATGGATTATCCTGGGAAGATATTATTATCCTCTATGGAACATTAGGTTTGTGTATCTTTGGTAAACCATAATCCAAAGAAATTATTGAGAATTTTTTAAAAATACTGATCAGAAATATGAAAAAGCTGTTTACACTTTCCTAATAATTTCCAATAATAATTTTCGATATACGCTAAAACTAGTCTACTTGTTTAAACAAATTATTCATTAAAGTAAACGACAGTTCTGTTCAGTATTTACAACAATTCAAGACAAATTATAACTGCCCAAGAGCGTGGTATGCAAGAGGTAGACCTCACATTCAACATAGCACTAAGTTGTCAGCACAGTCACCCAAAATAGCTTTCTGCCGATTCACAAGCTGTTCACACTACACATTAGCTACATCGCTATTGGCATCTTGTTCAGTTGACTTTCCTCAGACAGTTCAATCACCAGACAGTAAGTAAAAGTTAACACATATAGAATTTTGATCTAATCTATATTTATTGTTAATCATTAACTACACAAGAATAGACAAACAGGAAGCTTAATAGAGCTGTAAAACATAAAATTTCTTGAATTTTACCATAATTAAATACAAACAATATGATAACCTATTATCTGAATATTAAAAAATGATAACACTTTTAAAAGTAATCGTGATCACTTAACTTTACGTTATTCAAGAAGAATTCATGAAATTACTTCTCATATATATGCAAGGTAAAATTTATCAACTAAAAATGTATTATTTCAAAACAATTAAACAGTATCCAAATATTACTTACAAATCACATAAAAACATTTTTGCGAGGAATAGATACTAGTAAATAATAGTTGATTGATACTAGTTTAAAATGCAATTAGGGATGAAAATAATGAATATTTAGATTTCACCCACAAAGAGTTCTTTTTCCTTCAATGGACCCAGCAACTCATTGTATACAGGATGCGGCGCCAAAATTCGGACAAATTATTCATTTTTTATTGCAAAAACTGAAAGACTCACATTTTTGTTTATCCACATTTTCTGGAAGTATACATTTACTCAATATGTCTCGCGCTTGCTTGAATGATCGCTTCCATTCTCAGTCTGAAGCGTGCGCCGGCGCGCTTCTATGTGTCGCAGTACATATCTGGGAATGCCTCTTCAATAGTGGCTTACAACGATGCGACATTTGGATGCCTGGACGTATTCGTTACTTTTTCAAGTACGTTATACAACAAATTTTGCACCAAACGACGTGTGTGGGTGGGAGGGCGGGCGCACCCTTTTTTTGGGAAACATATGACTTTGCTCGCAACAGTTTCCGTCCACGGCTTCACTTCATTTGACTGAACACACAAACTTCTCTTGGGACATTTTCCCCTTCGTTACAGAAAGAAGAAATGCGGTGGCATGACATCACCCTCAAAGCACACAACACCGGAACATTCCCTGAAATTTCATTTTTGCAACAATGGGGACATCTTGAGGGTCGTAGGCGAGCCAGCGGCCATTCCTTCGAAAGCCAAAACAAAAACAGGTTGAGGCGGCGTTCAACTCGCTTTGTCCATCTTTCTCACTGCTATTGTGTAAAACTTGTGTAAAACTTGCAGCGAAGGTCCTCCTCGACGATTCGACGCATAGTTTTCTCGCGGAGAACTACAACAGACGACGATTTTTGGACCGACTGTCCTGGATCTTCAAAACTTTTTAATTTGCGACATCATATACAGCAGATTTCGGGTATCCGAAGAACCAAATGAATTCTATTACCGAACGCCCAGAACCAACACTTTCGATAATTGCGGTTCCTCGGTTATACTCCGCATTCGGTTTCAACATTTTGACTTTTCCACGGTTATGATGGTTAAGTATATGCGTGAAGCTATTCGAACGCCTATCGCGACTTCCACCAGTGGTATAGTACGGCAGAAATTTCTAACTGAATTTTGTCCGGATTTTGACGCCGCACTCTGTACAACACTGAGTAAACCTGGCTATCCAGGAAATGATCAGAAATCGCCTGACCCGATGCTTTTTCCAAATATTATACAATTTATCAAAAATTATAGCTTAGGGACTCGAACGATGTTTTTGTCAAAATCGCGATAGGAAGATATTCCACATTACTTGTGCGAATTTTACATTCAAAAGAGATGAACACTTATGTTTTATTATTACACATGTAATTAAGTATTTAACCACCTCTCATTTTCCAACATTCTTAGAAATACTAGTCCAGTAAAATGATTTCTGGTTCATCATTGACACGGGATTTGCGGAGTGATCTCCGCAGGTTTCTTTCTTCCGGAGCTGGAGGCGAAGCTCGAAACACATGCAGTTCCTTCGGGATGCTCAATTCCGCACTATCTGGCCACGTACTGCAACCCGGTTTCGGTTCACTCTGTGTGATCCCTCTCCCACGAGAGAATCCTTTGGAATGCCTGGAATCTTTGGAATTTTGAGGACTTGAAAATGTGGGATAATTCTCTACTCCGGATAATTCTCCACAATCGGACGATTCAGTAGCTAATACACACCCATCAAGCCCTTCGACACCCTCGTTAGTAACACCGGTAAATAGCCTTTTCTTTATTTTCTTATCCTTTATAACTGGTTCTTTCTCCTTTTGTACTTCCATAACTTCGTGTCTACGTTTTGGTGTGTTTTCTTCTTCATTTGATTGAATTTCTTGCTCAACTCTTTTCTTCTTGTAATTACTCTCGCCAGGAGTGCTGCCTGGTGACCCGAATGAACTTCCAGCGTACGAGTCGATAATATCGTCGATACGAGACCCGTACTTCCTCCTGTTTTCTTCCAAAGCGGAACGCAGCTTCATGTCTTCGCCAGCCGGATCACCATAGCCTTGAAGATACGAACTGTGTGCTTCCCAGTTTTCATGTTGCCTAATTTTTTGTAGCTGCTCGCCAATGTTGATGAAAACTGTCTTGGCTTCTGAGTTCAGTTTTTCAGTTGGTATTTCAATTCCTTCATTCTTATACGTCACCTTCAGTAGTTCAAATATGTCCTTGTAGTTCGGAAAGTCTTCTTTGGCATTAACGAATTTTTCAATGGCTCTATTTATAGATGGGAACTGGGTCCCGGAAAACGATATGCTTCTCCTGAATAAGGACGAAGTTCCTTCTATCTCTTCTAATTGTGAATAGATTTCCACAATGTGCCGACGGAAGCGGTGGAGTTGAAGATACGACGATTTACCTCCATCTTCCCAGCGAACCTCTTTCACCTCCAAAGCTTTGATCTTCAGATGTAAGGATTCCAAGGCAATGTGCAGCTTGCGAACTTTCGCCTCAGTGGCTTTGTCTTCGTTCTTCACATTTTTCTCGTCTCGGTGAATCTTCATTTCAATGATCAGATACAACAAATTCTTGTACAATTTATGAGGGCGACGGCACATATCCGCTTGTGTCCTTTCAATTAACTTGCGGAATTCGTCGGATCTGCGATACTCTCGGATTAAGCGACTGTAATGCTTTTTCAATTTGCGTTCCACTACCTTCTTCATGAATAAAGAATTGTCCAGTCGGAAGCAGGTAGCCACGAACTTGGTGAAAACTGATGATTCGTCGGTGTCTGAGGAAGGAAGGACTTTAGTACGTATTCTAGTTTTCTTTTCATAGATTACGCAAATATCAGTATCTTTTTCGACTTCTTCATCCGTTAGGTTTGCATTCACTTCTTCGTCAGATGATAGCACTATTGGGTCACTCATCTTCCTTCGCACTTGGAACGCCCACAATACTGAAACAAGAAAAGTTTATATAAATAAAAGAGATAAAAAGTATTGCAATAACCAAACTATTTGTTTTGTTTCTTATACTCTGTTAAATTTCCTGTTAAAATTCGTTACCTTAGCTTTGAGTTTAATATCTTTCAATACGTAAAAAATAAACAGTCGAAATAGGTTTTGGAGAAAATAAACAGTTTGGTTGTAACGAAACCTCTTATTTCATTGATTTCTATATCAACGAATATATCGAAAATTATAGACGTCCATATAATACAAATTTCCGAGATCACTTTCAGAAGACACGACCTAGGAAGGTAAGTACAAGTATTTCATTTTTGACTTTATCTAATGTTCCATAAATTTAACTTATAATTCAGTATTACATTCCATGTATTGGTGTACTTAAGCGTAGCAATGGAAACTTCTTTTTTATTATAGTACTATATATTTTACTTTCCTCGGTTATGCACAGTATATTTATATAACTAGACATTAGAATACAAATTTATTATTTCTTAGAATTTACATTTAGAAATTTTCAATGCGATAATTATTAAAAATCAGTTAAGAATAATTTAAAAATCGATTATTTATTACTATTGTAAATTACAACTCTTATCTCTCCATTTGCTTTTTGTATTTTATTTAAATCCACTTGCTTCGCTCGGTCGATATTTTTTCCCAGACCCCCATTTGGGATCTTGTCTCACATATTGTGGCAGAACGGGATTTAAAGTTAATAATAATTACTCATAAAATAATTTTGAATGGTTCTATTGCGAATGCCCCGGCTAGCTCTCCTCAGGGGTCCACAATAATCTTAACGGGGTTCGATTTATATCCGAAGGAAAGGGGCCATACAATGGTTCCAATCAAGGAAAACGCCAGACAAATAGATCCATTTATGAAAGTTAATTTATTCCTTGGAGACATTCCTCCCA
>NNCF01126230.1:599933-618243 GCA_002313205.1 Laupala kohalensis | reverse complement strand
AAAAAAAACGTTTAAATGTCCAACGTTTTTCGCGAACAATTTTGAGCCTGTGTGCGATCTGGCGACCAGATGTGGCTCCTTAGGGTGGTCTGACCTGCTCCCCCGCTTCTTACTAGCCTTAGGTTTCTAAAAGACCATAAATTTTGATTGAAGTCAAAAGAGCCGCCGACAACTTTCTAGTGCCGCGTCCCGTCTGTAGTCGTCCACTTCTCCAAACCGTCATTCGTTTAAATTTCTTACTCTTCGCCCGTCCAAAATTCCGCGACAAAATAATTAAATTGTTATTAATTAGAGGATTATTCAAATCTCACAATATTGACTGGTGGGATTCAACACCAAACACACTTTAGGGCTTTTAATTAAAAAGCAAAGTCGCGGTATTAATAAAACGTTGATGTAATAAATGTCAAAAAAAGGCTGGGGTGTGTAAAAACTAACTTTTAAACTAGCAATATCTTTCAATTATATTATGATGTTAATCTGTTTGTATGTGCCTCCAGCAGATTTCACAATTTTTCTGACGCACCACAGGCTGCATTTTCCCAATTTTCTTGTCGATTTCTTTCCCAAAACTGCAAGCACTTACTGACTTCCAGTTCTTACTTTCTTCCACACATTTCATGAAGAGGAAGCGACATTTTGTCCTGACTAACAAACTGTCGAGATAAACTGTTTCTCCAACTAATCGCCTCTTTCTAGAGAAAGAGGGAAAAGGGGACGGGGGTTAAATTTGTTTACTTTTATCCCCGTATTCCATACCCACCACCGAGTCCATCAAGGAGACTGGCGTGCTAGATTTGACACGGAGGTGTAGCAGTGGCACGCAGAGGTTTCCACTAACGCCGCCACCTCTGCGCGCCCTCCTTTACCCTGGAGTTCAGTCAGAGACTTAGTCCTAGCCAATGGATCAAGTGTGGGTCAAGAAGAGGCCAAGGACAAAGCAAGCGTATTGGATAGTCCCTAGCATACTGTGGCAGAACGAAACTAGATGGTTCGAAAAATATATTGTATTTAAATTTTGGGTGCCTCGGCTATCTTATCTCAGGGTTGTACAATAATTTCTGGGTTCGATTTTTTTAATGAATGAAAGGACCATGCAATGGTTCCACTTAAGAAAAACGCTAACAAATAAATCCATTTAATTTAATTACTGTTTTAATTACCACAACACCCCTCATGCTATTTTCCCCCAAAAGACACAAACACAAATGGTAATCAAATATGAACATTAACACTACCGCCGAAGTGACGTCATTCCCTAAAAAAAACACAAACTAAAATACACTGGCTTTAACCATAATATTTTCTTATTGACAATTCAATCTCCCTGCTTCTTAAACAATAGCAATACACTGAATTTTAATTTTATCCTATTAACACTCAACTCTCCCTCTCTCCCAAACAGTAGCAACACACTGAATTTGATAATAATGTTAGCTTCTCAACTATTAAATCTACCTTTCTTTTAACAATAGCCATACACTGAATTTAATCATAATCTTATCTAATTAACAATTAAATCTACCTCCCTCTTAACAATAGCAATGCACTGAATTTAAACATGGCATAATTTTATCAGTAAATGAAAACTGTCTTGGCACTGATTTAGTCCACAGTTCATGCCCCTTCTTTATCATTTATGCCAATTGCTCCATGACGCGCAAGCGCAATACGACGTTGGTATTAAACATTTACCAACAGTCGTATAATACCTCTCAAGATGACCGACTTGGCAGACCGTAGAGTAGGGTCCTCGCAGAGGTCAGCACGGCTCCAATCTCGGGTGACCGCTAACGGCGTCAATCAGCGGCGACTACCAAAAGTTGCCCTATTCATTCTCTGCGTAATCGGCTCCTCCAAACACAGCGTCAGCATTTCCACGACCGTACGAATGACCACCCAAAATAGTTCGTGCGTGGTTTGGATCGAGATCAGCTTATTAACTCGTCCCGATGATCAAATAAAGATCAACAATTAAATCTCGAGCGCAGCAAAAAAACACCCGACGAAAGGCTGATACGATCGTGAGCGTCTGCGACGACGAGCTAGAAATACATTAGCTGACTGCGAGATGTGAGCGACATGATCTGAGCAATGTCAGCCGCGTCGAAGCTACCAGCTACGAGCGTGAACAATGTTACTGATCTGAGCGATATGAGCTGCATTAGCGATCTGAGCGACATGAGCTATAACGAGGTGACCGAGAAAACATGAGCGATCTGAGAAACATTAGCAACATCAGAAATCTGAACAATATGAGACTGAAATTTCGTTTCCCATACCTTAAATGGTCTTGCTCCCCTCTCATCTTATTTTTCCCCAAGAGATCTTCAAAATTTTGAATCCCACGTGACCGAAACTTCCAATGCCAAAACGATTCCCCCTTCTTACGCCTAGATTCTGATTGGGAAATTTTTAAAGAGCTTCAAATATTTCTAACGTTTTCTTGCAACGACGTTTTACTTACAAGGATCTTCCGAACAAGTTGGCTCTTGTTTCGACCCTTCGCACATATGGGGTTATTGCGGTCGGGTTGAATCGCTATCCCCACCACCTCGCTAACTTGCTATTTCTAAAAAGTTGTAAATTTCCTTTGACGCCAAAAGAGCCGACTGTGTGTCTGCGCCATACCAGATGCGGACGCCGCCTTCGTCATCTTTCAACGGCCGACCTTTTAAATTTCTATTGCGTCGGAAGACTTTCGTTCCTCTCTTTTAAATGTCATTATTCCCGAACGAGGATGATTTTATTAACAATTAATTACTGAATTATTCAAATCTCACAATTGCACCCACCAAGTTTGAAAAATTTCTTAAACCTTTTTTGAATTAAAACAAAAAAGTGCAAATAAATTTCTGATCGAATAATAACTTATGAGTTTGAATACTGAAGCCTCTGCCTGTCTTACATTTTTTTAAATTTTGTTTTGAATTCTCGTAGTCTACCGCCTATTCTTTTTACCCTTCGTTTCTAACTAGAATCATTTATTTATTTACTTTTAATTTTAATTACCCGCAGTAGTTATTCTTCCTGAATTTCCGATACTTGGTTTCCCTTTTTCACCTCATATTTACCTAATTTCTCTTTTGTCCATTCTCTTAATAAGTTGTACTTGTTACGCCTTTTGACATAAATTCTCACCATACCTCCCCTTCTGAATGATATCATATCAGTTACTTTAAGAACTCTCGCATTGATCAACTCCATCTCCTTTTTCACCTTTGAAGCTAAATAGTAGTGGAATTACCCAGACGTTTTACTTACTTATTTTACGTGGGGTTCTTCAGACAACAACAAAAATATATAGTTGGCTACTTGCCGGTGTTTCCTCTAGAATACGTGGGTGCCAGACTATCTTAACGACGCATTAATTATCCTCGACGATTCTCTCTCTAATTTCCCTCGGACGTTGATCTTCACTAAATTAATTAAACACAAATTATTACTATCATTCATTTTCACTACCATTATTTCCATCGCGCTACGATACACAAGTACTTCCTGTGACGACAATTCTTTTTCTCTGAAATATACTTTGCGAGACTACGATTATTAATATTATTTTAACTCTCTTGAAAGTTTCTTTCAATTAACTCATCTTTAAAAACAATTTACAATATTAATCACCCTTGTCGTTGTCGAATACGGCTTCCTGATTAAATTTTTTTTCTTCTTTGTCCGTTTTGATTCATTAATTTCAAAAAAAACTTTTTTCGCACACCTTTAAATTACATAAAACCCAGGAACTCAAATTTCATTAAAATTATTTTTCTCAATTTACACTCGCTCTTTAATTTCGCTTCTTTTCGCTCACTTTACATTTGAGGCACGCTCTTTCTTCGTTTTACAGCCCCTCTTCCTTTGGGTCACCCCTCTCTTTTATTGCGATCGGTTTCCCTGTTTAGGACGTTCCATTATTACCAAATTTGACCTTGTAGTCTTTCATGCCGCCTCCGGTACTTTGTTTACATTTCGACTCACGAGAGGTTCATTCATGAACTAACCCCACTTATTCTATAATACCCTAATACATTTACTAACACTTCAAAGTTTAGGTCATTTTAAACATTAAATTCTACTAAGATACTGTTTAATCAGTTTCATAACTCAACCTTAATAACAGACATTACTTAATCCAACACATGATTATATTTTATTTCACTTATTTAATTCAACGCTCAATCAAGACTTACTTTATTCTACGCATATGGCAAATTCAAATTTATATATTTTTTCTGGCTAACTAACCCCTTTAAATTTTTATTTTCAAAATTAAATTCCTATTTTGTTATTTTAATTGCTCCATTTATTAGCATGAAATCCTTAATGATTTCATTCGAGAAGCACCACCTCGCCTGCTCGATATGACAGTCGCCGATCTTTCCACTGTCTCCAACTAATTAACCTTTCCTACTTTTAATTAACCAAGTCATTAATCTTAATCTGTATGGTCACTTAGCAAGGAAATATTTATTTCTATTCCCTTACCGTTGCCCCAGCCACGCAACGTCACATGACAACCTCCATAGCTCGCTGTCTCTAGCTAATTACTCATAAATGACTAAATAAACCCTTAATTAATGAACTAAACATTAATAAACATAGATTATTAACTCTATCTAACTCTAAGCATGGAATATTGGTTTATTTCATTAATTTTGCCCCAACCTCGCAAAATTACGTGTACGCCTCCGATGTTTCGCGTATCCCCGGCTAATTGGCCTTAATTAATTAATTAAACAACACACAATTCCTAATCCTATCGATTCTAATGCATGGGTATTCATCATCCCATCAATCACGCCCCTAGCCTTCGCATGATCACGTGACAGTTTACCGTATTAATAATACTGTCCCTGGCTAATTAAGCCGTAATTAACAAATTATAAAGAATCATAATTCCTAAACCTATTGCGCATGGGATAAATTTATCGTCCCATCAATTGTACCCCTTAATCCATCGCACGATTGCATGACAGTCTTCCGTATTAATTATCACTGTTCCTGGCTAATTAAGCCGTAATTAACAAATTATATAAATCACGCGTTTTCCGCCGTTTCCTCCATTCTGACGCGCCGCCCCGGTGACCCAGTGACTACCGTCACCGTTGCCCGCTGCAAGTGCCTCGTACTTCCTCCTACCCTCAGACTCACTCCCTTCCTGCAGCTGGTCGCACCGCGCCACCTCCATTGCCCGCGCGCCCTCTTCCTAGAAAACATTCCTTTCCGCGCCGCCTCCGTCGCCACTCGTCGCCCGTCATCTGCGTCTAGTCGGCGGGTACTTGCTCGCTGTCGGTGACTTTGAAATGTCCCCCGCTCTGTCCCGCTCGGCATTCGCATCAAACATTCCCAATTTCTCAATCATTCCCTTCAACGTTTCAACTCCCGCGACGGCTAACAAACCCTCAATCCGCGGAGGTAACTGGGAACGAATTATTTCAATTAAGTCGCGTTCTGACCTACGTGAACCTCCCATCTTCCAATCCGCTACAGCAACTTCTACATAAGCCTGAAGCGACCTGTTCACTCGAGGGTCGAACCTTCTGTTCATTAGACGTACTTCGTTTTCGACCTGTTGTTGCCTCGACCAGAACCGCTCAAGGAATATTTCTTCGAAATTTAGAAAGGTCTCTATTCCTTCCCCGCAGGTTTCGAACCAACACGCCGCCCTACCGCGAAGGGACTGTTTTACAACGTTGATTTTATTCCTCTCTGACATAGGATGCATCTCGAAATACCCCTTCAGCAATTCCAAATACCGACGCGGGTGTAATTTGCCCGCTCCATCGAATTTGACATCGCTTTCTAGTGGCGTAACCACGGATTGAACCATTCCGGGGACACTGTTCGAACTATTATTCTCTCGAAATTTCTTTAATTGTTCGTCTACTTCCTGGCGAGTGGCGTCCCTAATAGCTTCTATCCTCTCGCGATTTTCTTTTTCTGCCTGAAGGGCCTGGGTTCGCACTTGGTCGAGTTGACATTCGAGATTTTTAGCTCGTTCTTTTTCGAACACTTGGACATCCTCACGAACCGATTCAACCTTCTTTTCTAGTTTCTCATTTTGGATGGCTACTTGTGCCTGAATATTCTTTTCTAGTTCTGAACTACGATTCATGGCTTCGGAAATTTCCGTCTTAACCTCGCTAATGAGACTTTTGTTTGACTTTCCTACAAAATCCCTCACTTCTGAAATTTCTATCCTAACCTGTTCATGCCGTTCCTCTAATAGCTCATTTCCTTTTTCTATTTTTGAATCAGATTTGAATTATTCAAATCTCACAATACGGATTCCCGCACGGTCGTATGGGCCCCTCAACTCACCAGGACATCCATTTCCTCCGAGACGGGTCGCCATGCACTGGAAACATGTGGGTGAGCGTTCAGCATACAGAGGAGGTCAGTGGAGAAGATGAAAAGCGATAAAGCTGAAATTCTAAGTTAAAGGAGGAAAGAAAAGTAAAGGAAAATGAATACTTGAGAGCCTTCTCTGTTCTCCACCGCCAGGACGTAGACCGACTCACTTCGACGGATATTAAAGAGAGAAATCAAAGTATTTTCCCCACTTAATATATAATTAATTTGATTGTTTTCCAGATGTCATAAGAGTGGAAGAATCGAGAACGGTTTGACATGGCTTTCAAAAACCGCACCAAAGTTGAGTACATATAAAATCATTGGTATTAAGAGTATTGAGAAACACCTGAGGGTACTAATTTTGAAAAATATCTTGACATTTTTTAATGAAGTTAATATTCTCAAGTGACAAATAGAGGGCCATTCTTGCAGACACGAACCCCATCTGGCAGTTGTTCGAGGAAGTGCACCAAAAGAAAACCAAATCCCGTTGGGTCTTCGGCTCTCCTTTCTATTGCTCCTCCTACATGTATCTTTAGAAGCTAGTGAAATGCCCAAACATAACTTTCACTAAAATATTCATGGAAATACTGAAAGTATGGTACATTATATCAAACAAATACTTTGTTTACTATAGCTAAAGGAAATTTTCCATTCACGGCTTTATCAAATAGGTTTAATAATGCCCTACATCTCTTGATGAAGTAGCAATGGAAAACATTCGTTTAACTTCAGTTTCATGTGGTTTGACATAGGAAAGTGATTAAAAATGAAATAACAAACTCAAAGGATTCAGGATTGCCACTTACAGATACTCGAAGCAAACCAGTGTTTCTACTTCGATTACACGGTTAGTAAACTGTAAATAAATGTGGTTCATTCGGCATTCAACCTCCAATGAATCTATTATATGTAGACGTACAGATCATATTCAAATCTCAAATAGTCCCTATGGAGTAGCTGACAACCACCTCGTGGTGGGATGACCGCTTGGTTTGTAAGAGGTGTAGCGTCGTATCTAATTAAACAGGAAGGGAAGAAATAATTAATCAGAAGCGAGTCTCAAATGTCTTCGTTGCGTTCAGTGGGTTAGATGTCCATAATAACAAAAAAGAATTGTATGGAAAGTCTGTTTCATTGAAAAAATATTCGAAATTTCAAATGACTCTTCATAAGAGTGTTTGCGAGTAAAATGCCAAGTATGGTTAATATTGGTGAATAGCAAGAGCAGGAAAACAATCAGGTTGGTAAACTGTGAATCTTCACTCGCACGACTCTCGACTGTAGAGCTTTACTTGTGCGTTCGCCACAGTTCGATTGCGTTACGTGAGGCGGAAGGACAATCCGCTAGTGACCGAATCGTAGAAACAAAATTATGTAAAGGCTGTGAAGAACATTGTTTTCAAGTACATGACCTTACAGTGTATTAAAAACTAAAGAATTCAGAGATCTGCAGTGTATTAATGAAGCTTTCCGTGTTAAATGCATTTTCCTTCTTCAAGGATTTTAAAATAACTCGTAATTACGTACATAACACTATACAATACGGAAAACTGTACATTTTTGTACGTTTTCTTTTCGATATTTAATTTTTGAAATAAGGAGAACAGAAATTTTCATATTACGAAAATAGAGAAATATAACATGATTCAGAGTGTTATATCAGAATCCCGGTCAACGCGGGGCACAAAGGGGCTCAAACGTCCTAACCTGTTGATAGATACCCTCTGTAGGGTACAAGACATCAGCTCACTGTAACAATTTTTCTTTGAATATTGATGTAATTTTTTATTTGTTTGTTCAACGATGGAAATAAATATATTTTTATATTTTTTTGTTTAATTTGGGAATTGTTTTAAAATTTTGAATGTCCAGTAACGATTGCTTTCAGTTTGTTCCCGGACATCGCCGGGTAGTGTGTTATAAATGATTGTTTCTGTGTTAATGATTGAGCCAAAAATCGAATTCGAGTCAGAGGTTAATCTCTTCTGACACGAAAAACATTGGCTTCGTCACTTCTTCCTAACAACTAAGAGCAGTCACTTCAATTTATTTTGACAACCAAGCTCTCCTGACTTTGTATCTGTAGTTCTACAACACACCCGTATACTGCGCATTAATGTAAAATAATATTTTAAATTCATAAGGATTAAACAGAGTGCAGATTATAGACAATCAAAAACTTCAAAGTTCATAGGGTGTATCATTTTTTCAATACTTGTTGGTCTTGAAAGTATTGACCAACAAGTATGTAATAAATGATATACTCTGTGACTTTTAAGTTTTTGATTGTCAATAATCTACACTCTGATTAATTCTTCTGAAATTATATAAGAATCAGAGAAAGTTTGGTGTTTCATGACTAATTTTTTAAATATTGAAATTAATTTGCGTAGTCTCGCCAAACATATTTGTATACATATTTTATAAATATACACAAAGTATTTTATATATGCGCAAATTAATTTCGTTTTGAATTACGTCCAGTCACCAATACCATCTACATTTTTAAATACTATTTTTTAACTCAAAATTGTATTTAAGTAACAAACATACTGTTATTTATTTTTTTGAAATTCTGATTGTACAAATAATTGAGTCAAGATGTATAATTCATAGACGCTGAAACAATTTTTGTTAAGTTTGAGTGCATTAAATATCCTAAAATTGCTCATCAAATTTGATGTTCGTCAGAGCGAAATGATTCGTACTAAACCTATGCGTTAATTTCACTCGTATTTAGAGGACTAATTAATTTTAATACTTACTTTCGGTGCACGTGCTTTATAATTGTTGTCATTTTATTTTCAAGTGTGATTCATAAGAGTATCATCGTAAATTTTGCAAAATCGATCATAAATGAAACATTTTTTTTCTTTGAAGTATACACAGAAAGTTTATTGAGTTTCAATTTTTCCAGCATAAATGGTGTTCCGATTTTAAGTTTGCTACACTGGCGATAAATTAATTTATCTCAGCTGCACTACCACATCAGCAAACTAGTTCGTGTGTCCTCAAAACTCTTAATTACTGAAAATGTTGAAGGCACGGGGAGAATACAGGTATAGAAAGTGGAAGTAAAAATATGAGAACGATAAAATAGGTAGAAGTCCAAAAACTGACTCCTCTCACGAAATTTCATCAAGGGATTGCATTATTTACGATATTAATTCACTTGTGTGTGAGATGGGTAATCTGTTTATATTGAAAGATGCTTAGAACTGAAGACTTAGAAAAGTATATGTTAAAATATGTGCAAAATTTATAGTGTTTCAAACTTATTTTTTGTGTGTTTTGTTTGAGCGAAACAGAGTCACAAGACAGTACGACGGTCCTTTCCCTAAGGTAAGATAACTACGTACATATCCTTCACTTTTTCGGTGGTCTCTCCTTCAATTGATTTGATGAATCTGTTTATGCTTTCCGGTCTCTGCATTTCAGTCTGTTCTCATCAGTTCTTTGGTCTCTCGTAAGCATTCTTTTCCTCTGAAGCAATTTTCAACCTATCCTTTTTCTTGTCCAATGAAAATATTTTTCAATACTTTTTGTCTCTTCGTAATCTTGAACGGAAAATAACACGTCCTGTGGGCTCGGGTTATATACACGTCTGACTCGCTGAAAATAATTTAATTTTCATGCCTTTAAATAGATATTTGGATAGATTTTTCTCGGCTTTACTTTTTTCTTATTTTAGCTTCAGGAAACAATTTTCTTTCATCGCGAACACGAATCTTACTGTTTTAAATTCCAAAATGCGCGTATTTTAATGGAAAATTCCGATTGGGGGCTAAGAGCTTGCAACTCTTTGATCGGGGACATCCTTTGACGGATAATACAAATATTTTTAAACAATTCAGTCTAAATATCTCAAAAAATGCTTCACATTAGCTTCTTTTCCCGCTCCAACATTTCATTTTTAAATTATGTTTTAGAAAAAAATATTTTCTTTGAGTATCGAAAGTATTTGTGGGAAAATTCAATAGAACTGAAAATAATAGTTACTTTGTATCTATTTGCTTTCAGTTTCCCATCATAGAAATAATCGAATGCAGTGCTGATCAACTTCTCTAAGCTCGTGGCCCATTTTCTTTACATTTTCGATTGATCGGGTTGACAAAGAATGGGGTTTGGCAAAATGTTCCCCGACGAATAAAACTGATCGGTAATATTCATTTATCTGATATTTTTATTCTGTTCAAATTTATATTATTTTAAAGCTGGAAAAATTAAATAGTATATTGCTCATATTTTTCAATACTTTAATAATTAGTATTGCAGTAAAATGTTTTCAAATTGTATAGTATGACTGGGTAATTTTCTATTTTCTCTCATCTGACATGCTCAGAACAATAAATATTCTGACAGCGTAATTTATAACTCATCGTGTGCCCCCCAACGGTTGATGAAAATATAATGTAAAATTTACAGTATTTCGCGGTGGGAAGAAATGTTTCGCGGGTCGGTAGTTGAATAGCGGAAACTGAATAAGTGAACATATTCGAGTTTTCCTTCATTTTAAATCAGTTCTCATGAGTGTACATTTAAAAATGACTTAATTATAGTACTTTCAAACTAAAGAACGGTATTTAAAAACCCTGTATTATAACGCAGATTTACATCTCCCGATGAAGTTGAATTCGTAGTGTTAGTATTTGCACTGCATTTTTGTCTTCTTCTCGCTCCTGGAAGTTATGAGGTGGAAATTCCTCTCCTGCATACACGTTCTCTGTCCCTTGTACGCGTGCTTTTGACGGTTCACTTGCTCAATTGCGGTGTGCACAATGCAAGGCGATTGGAATATAGAGAACTATTTGGTCAACATTGAGATCATGAGTGAGAAGGCAGTCGGTGCTGAGTCCACAAGGAGCATATGTAAACCACATGCACCTGTGCTCATGTCCTTCTTTATTTACATTTGTTAGCATTTTCGTAGAAAGTTTTTGCCTGAGAGGAAGAAAGCCGCACGAAGCGCAGCGATAGACGAGTCCCTTGAGCGCAACACGGAAGTTCACATTCAGATGTATTGTTCTGTTCGTAAAGCCAAGAAAGTGTTTTTGAGGTAGTACTAGCGTAGGTAGAATAAAATCAGTAAAATACCTGAAATCGACATAAAGAAACAGAGTTACGTGTACTTATTGTAATTTCAACTTAAAAAACGTACCTCAGCGGTCATTTAAATGAAATAATAGATAGTGCAATGCGTTGCGTCATATGGAGGAAACACTTCCGAAAAAATACCAACTTTTAAATCACGAAAATTTTGATTTATAGCAAATTTCCCTTAGTGTTTTTATATTTGCTATCTAGATGCCACAAAAAGATATTTCCCTTTTTCCGAGACGAGATGCAGAAGTCACGAAACAGTTGCGCTCGGCGCCATGTTTCTACAGGCTCTGGTGCACATCGGATGAGTCAAGTCACTTCCTGAACACTGTTTGTACTACACTTTTAACTGCTAGACAGAAATTAAATAATGTTATTTCACCATCATTATTCAGTAACAATTACAATAAAGATAAAAGAAGCGGTGATTGGAAGCGCTTTTCCCATTTCACTACAAGATAATAGTGGTGCAAAGACCGCTAACGGTGGCTCAGTTAAGGCGGATGTTTCTCGTGAAGGTTGAGGATTCAAATGTTGGAGAAGCTTTCGTTTTCCCTTGTACCTGAAGATACGATGCTCTCATTTGTAGCGCACTGAATCGAAAGTATGTTGAGGCTCGCGGTATAACGAATATATTTTAGACAAGTTTCATCATTAAAACGCTGACATCACCAAATCGCCATTTATACGAAAAATGGTTGAAATAACGTTGTAGAAATTTGAATGGAAATTCGGAAAGTGGGAGAATCGCCACCAACGGGAATTGAAACACACGAACAGAAGAATTAATTATGTTTGATGTATCCTCTTCTGAATATAAATAATATAGAGAAACGACCTAAGTTGTTGGCGGACAATTTATTTTTAAATCCCATCAAGAAAGTTTCTTAAAAGATGAGTCAGTCGCTGACGATGAACTAGTTCACCTGTCGCTGTCTCTCATTCGCATTTTGTTGATTTATTTAATTTATTCGTTATTATACAACTTGTTTTTTTCTCTTAACTGTGACGTCAACTTTTTAAACCTGATTCAAAATTTAATTGTCTGCAAAAAAACACTCAGGTCATTTCACTATATTATTTACAAACAGAAGATCACGATACAGAATAGATACCGAGATATGTGGAGCATTAAGTAGACAAAACTGAACAGAAGTAGAAGAAATATACACGAGTTGACAGTGAAAGGAAGTTTTATACATATGTAAGAAAGATTGTGTATTTATATGGCATCACGACGCTTTAGTAGAAGAGTCAGTTGGGGACGTGCTACATTGTACCGCCTCATATTAATTCACATCCGTGAAATGTTGCGGAAATGCGACACTAACTTTCCGATCTTTTTCTAGCACTCTTTTAATACAAGTGCGAATATTTTTATCTATATTATTTCCATACTCCAATAATTACTTCCCCGGTTATTTTATTTTCATTTATCTTTTATATTTGTGGTCGAAAATGGAAGAAATTCTAACGTGATTTACTCGTTTTCTTTGCGTTGTCCATTACGAGCTAAGCATTACGCAGCAAAAAATAATTCTATTTATTCGAGATAATGTACAGTTAATATAATTTTGTTTGAAATGTTATGCAATATTCCCTATTCAGTACACTATGAAAGTTGTAACCTCGTGCGGTACGACACGTTTCCACAACAGCAACATTTTCGAATCTACGAGTGAAATTAAAATTGAATCAGTTGTATTATACTCCTAGTGAAGTGAATAACTATTTTCTATGAACATAATCCAGATTTTAAACTTCTACCCTTGGTTTCAATTAGTTAACGTGGTAATGAAAGATGAGAAACATAGAGCTACATATGTAGTGACGATGTTTGAAAAAAGGGTGAAAGAGAAAAAATATAGAAAATGAGTCGAGCACAGTCAACTCATTTTCTGTAATTTACTCTTTCTGAGTCTGAATAAAAAATTCTTCTCTCACCTACCAGTTTTTTCCTAATTCGTATTTTCTCTGTTTAAGGGTGGTTTTTCGCGATTTTAAATAATTTAGGGTGATTGAGCCAATTCTGATACTGTTTTCTTCTTCTTCAATTTCACTTTCTTTGGCCTTTTAATTTGGCCACCTTGCCTCCAACATTGTCATTGCAAGGTTCCTTGTCAAGACTCTGTCCTTTTCTTATGCATCCTCCTCGTTCGAAATATCTCTAATTAGAGTCCTATTAGTTTGACATATTCTTTGTTTATCTCATATCTTTCCTGAGTTTTTATGAATTCATTTTTCCGTGTAGTAATCCAGATTCCTCTTTCTTCCAAATGCGACACACTCAGCTCTTTCTTTCTCGTAAAAATCACAATTTCAGAATACATGTACTGCTGTCCCATCTCCTTTTCCGCAGTTACACTCAGATATTTCCGTTCTTCCTATTCTTTTCATTTAAGCCTTGAAATTACCATGCTGTCAAAAACTCCATTACAAACGGGTTCAATACAAGTCATTTACGATTAATTTCTGCGAATTTCACATCCTGGATATATTCATGTGTAATTCGACCATTCTTACTCTTCTCCCATCTTATCTTCCATCTTTTTATTAATTCTGCCGTAATCGTTTTCATTTTTTCCCCATCCCCTCTATTTGCGTCCCATTTACAACTACAGACTTTGACTCTCTCTTTCGTACTTTCTTTCTCAAATTTATTTTATGTATCTACAGATCCAATGGTGTTACCCCGTTCAGTACTTCTAGGGAATTCATTGATATTGTGCGATAACCTCCTGTCATACGTCTTATACATAATCTTTNATGAGTATTTACACCTGTCTCTTATACACATCTAGATGTGTATAAGAGACCACTAATATATTATGTATTACTCCTTTATATAATTTCACCACTCCAGTGTTATCTATATAACATTTTGTCACTCCCACTCTTACTAAACTATAAAATACTTTTCTCGCTTTTTCTGTAACATTCGAAATGTTTCGTGAATAATAACTTCTCATCCAATATTATTCCTAAATACCTGTGTGATTGTACTATCTGTATTTTCTTGTGTTTCTGTTTTATTATGGGATCTCTTATGTTTTGTTTGCACAGGCCAAACCACAATCCTGTTGTCTTTGTGCTTGACATAGTAAACCCTATTTCTTCACTGAATTTAACTATTTTATCCACTGTCTTCTGACATTTTACCTCCAGCTCCCTTCTACTTTTTCCCTCCTCAATCACCGCCAAATCATCAGCATATGCCACAAAAGTCATGTTCTCTGCCCTCATGAATTCCAATAAGTTATCGATTATTATAATCCACAATAAACACCCAGTTGCCGATCATTGAGGACACCTCCATGTCGCTTATAATTCTTTCTCGCCCAATTTTATAAAACATTGTCCGGTTTGATAAATATGATCTAATCAACTTAATTAAGTATGCAGGTGTTTTCATCTTTATTAGAGTATCAACCGCCATCGTGCTCCATCAAAGGCTCCTTCCACATCAAGAAAAATGCACACACCATATTTTTCTTTTCTTCGTTTTACTTCACTAATCAACCTCATCTCTGCTTCATCGGTACTTCTTCCTCCTCGAAATCCATACTGCCTTTCATTCACTAAACCATTTTCTTCTACATGCACAATTATTTTGCTTCCTATACACTTATATAATAGTTTCCCTAATGTCGGAACAAGTGGTATGGGCCTGTACGACCTTGGGTTCCCTGGATCTCGCTTCCAATCTTTAAGAAATAAATTGTTTCACAATCATCCAATGTATTGGAAATTCCCCTTCCTTTATACATCTGTTGCATAAATTTAACAGTTCTTCTCCTATTAAATTATAACTTTCCTGTATCATTTCTTGTTGAATTCCTTCGTTTTCTACTTATTTCCGTCGTTTTATTTGTTTTATCATTTCTTTTAACTCATTTTCTGTCATCTCTCCTCTTGTTCCATCATCGTCTATTTCTAATTCATCTTCCTCCTCCTCCGGAAACAATGTTCCAATCAACTTTTCTCCTCTCTCTCCATGTCCGCATTACTTCTTCATTTTCCATCGCACACAATACACATTTTTTCTTTATCTTACCAGCTGCCATTTTATAGGGAATCCCCAACATGTTTTCCTCTGTACTTCTTCCAAAACTCGTTCCCAACTCTGTTTTTTCGCCATCATTACTGTTACTTTAAATTTCTGTCTCGCCTGTTTATAATCATCCCTTCTGCTTATCCTCTTCGCTACTTCCTGCACCGCGCCAACATGCGTCTAGCCCTTCCTTTTTCTCTTTTCAATATTGTCATCTCCTTTATTCACCAATTCTGTTCTTTCCTCCTTTTACACATTTCAGTACATTATTCCTTTAGCTTCAGCAGTCCCAGTTGTAATACATCTATATTTTCCTCCACCAACTCCATCTCTCTCATTTGCAAGCACAATGCACTACAAAACTCCTCTGATCTTCTGTACATTCTCCACTCCACTTTTCGTTTTATTACATTCTCTTGTATTCTATATCGATTGGGAAGCCTGGTCCTGGCGTTAGCAGCGATCGTGAATGAGCTCTCTCTCTCTATTTTTCAGTTTATTCTTTCTAATTATTTTATTTTTTGTGATTCAGTAGTTGTATTTAGATCCTAACTTTTATTGTAGTGTAAAATTTTTTGTTCTGTGTGAGTGTTAAGTGAAAAAACACTAAAAACATTTCCTAAGGTTTTCAAACCCAACGGACCGAATATAATTTCATATTATTTTCATTCAAGTGCTTCATTCAAAGGTGTGGTAACGTTCATGTAAACGAAATCACAAATTTAACTTCTTGGTGCATTAAAATTTAATTATTTTGGTGTATTTAAAATTTCTGGTGCGTATACTATTACATCATTATTTACTTATAAATAACGTACTCTGTTGATCCACTGCTCAAGTTTCGTCGCCGAAAATAGAATTATTCCAATAATTTACCATTTGCTTTCTTGATTCTTTTTGTAGTTATTCATTACACTCTAATATTATATCGCCTTAGTTATTGTCGAAATAATTTATCTGTGGTTGTCCTAAATTATTATTTGTCATTTTAGTTGTCGCTTTGTTTATTTACCCTGCCCCATTGTTGCACCCAAGTTTTCGTCGTCATAATTTCATAGAATTAATACATCATTTTATAATTCGTTTTCTTGATTCTTTCGTATCTATTTACATTTTAACATAATATACAATAGTTGCTGTCCAATTAATTAATCTCTAGTTGTCGTTCTAAATAATTTTAACATATTATAGAGAAGTTATTGTCGGAATAAATAACCTCCAGTGGTCGCCCTAAATAATTATTTCAATCATTTATGTTGTCGGTTTGTTTCTATATTTAATTTATTGAATATCTCATTTGTAACTTCCGTAGTAAAAATATATTATTACATTAATATCCTTCATTCAGTGTTAGTTGTCAGTTTTCGTGTATTCACATTTGCTTTTGTCGTTAAGTTGCTAACTAACTCACAACAATGGACACTGTCACATTCCTCAACTCATTCAAAGCTGATCTTCAGCCATCGAATGGCTTGGTACATTATATTGACAAACGGATCAGTGCGCTGGAAGAGATCAATAAGAACACGATCGGCGGTTGGACTACACTCAGGAATTCTCGCCGTCCTTCCAACTGCTATCATCCGGTTAGACCAACGACATATGCACCACCCCAACTCTTCACTCAGAATAGGTTTAGTGTGTTAGATGACAAGTCCCTGTTTCCTCCCTTACCTACTCATTTGATCCCCTTCCGTCCAGTACCCAAACCTGTTCACAAACCACGCACTGCTAACTACAGCCTCCCAAAACAACGTAAAGTAGTGCTACCCAGAGATGAAGCCAACACTACCACGCAGAAACCAAACGTGCTCATATTACGTCGGTCGTCAGATGTCCTCCGTTTTGCGTGGAATGCTTCCTAGCCAGTTCTCAGTCTCCGGCTTCCTTAAGCCAAACGCTTGTTTGGCTGAAGTTATTCGAGAACTGAACACCTACACTAAAAAACTCACAGAGCGGAACACAGTAATCATCATAGGTGTGCAGATCGATATTAACTTGGGTGGTCATTTCAACGCGCCTGAACTACAAAAACTAAAAATGGCCTCTCAGCACACAAACATAGAGCTCTCTAGCCTGCCTCCACGCTTCGACGTTCCGCAAATAAACCACGAAATTAACCTGGAAAACATCTCCCTAAAACATCACCTGGCAGACACAAAAATCACATTTTTTGATTTGCAACCACACCAGACTTCCAAGAACTATAACCAGCACGGTTTACATCTGAGACCGTCTAAGAAACAGCACTTCGGTTCTCTCCTAGCTTCACATCTGACCTCACATCATCCACCTGCCCCTTTACCCACTCCTACGCCTCCTCCTGCTCCTACCTCATCTCCTCCTCTTCCCTCTGCACCTACCTCATCACCACCTCCTCCTATCTCCACACCCATTTCTCCTCCTCTCCCCGTTGTTTCACCTACTGCTTCCTCTTCTGCAACGCCTTCATCTATTCCTCCATTCACATCTCCTGCCGCCCCCATACAGTTACAACTTGCGCTCAGGAGTACAATGTGGTACGGGGAGGTGACAATCACGTTCGGGTGCAGTGTGCAGGCTTAATCTGGAAATAGAAGCTGTATCATCTTCCTCTCCTCAATCTAACGTCGATTCCATTTCCCGTGAATCACAAACTCTTTGCGAAAATAAAATAATTATATTTCATCCAATCCCTTTCAAACAAATTAACAGACATTCAAATTCTGGTACACGAAAATCCATTCGATTTGCAATGCCATACAGAACATTGGCTTTCAACCAACAACAACGATACAGCTATTTATAATTATTATTTAG
>NNCF01126230.1:575921-597351 GCA_002313205.1 Laupala kohalensis | reverse complement strand
TTTCAACTCTTATGATTTTTAAACACTATACTCAGAATAATCTATAGTTCGATAATAACTTGTACATGTAATTTTTTGCGTAAAATTACAAACATATTGACATTCTATTAGTATTATAACTCGCAGCCAACTTTTTATCTCTTCTAGGAACTTTTGCTGAAATTTTTGAATCGGCCTCTGCCTTAGGGCCCTTGATCGGAATTGATGGGATGGTCCCTTGTTTCCTTCCGGAGAGTAAAATTAGTTTGCTGTGTTTTACGTGGTCATATGCAGTTTGTACTGTTTTTTGACAATAAAATTTTTATTATTATTATATCCAGCATTTATCTGAAAAAAGTTCTCTCCATGATCACTTGGTACATCTTCTTTTATACACCAACTCAATATCTTATTTTCCTTTAACCGTGTTGAGAGTGTCAAATCTATTAGCGATGAACCCATAAATGTATTCTCTCCGTAGTTGTTATGAGTTTTCAATTCATTCTCCAAAATAAATTTTCCATGTTTTACCTCTTTTATTTGTTTTGCCCTCACAATTTATTTCTTGCGTTTCATCCATACATATTATAATCTCATGTTCCAGACAATGAATTCATTCATGTCGTTGCTCCATTTGATTCTCCGACGTGGTTCTGCTGAGGTTGGCCCACGGTTATATTCCTGGGTAGCACGTTCAGCAGTTACAACCCTTTGGAATGTATTGTGGCCGTTCTGTCTCTTCATGTCGTAGAGCCATTGATGGTTCATACGATGGGGAATCACCACCTGACCCTGGCCCTAAAGGAGGATGTCCCCTATTCACACCAACTGCAGCCTCAGTGACTGTGAGTGTCCGAGGTATGATTTCTAGTTCTACGTGCCGATGTCTCTGCACAAGGGTAGGCAAACCCCAGGCGCGGGTTCTAATTTTGGTTCGCCCCAGGTATTTTATTTCTAGCGAGGGTTCCGTCATCCGCCACCATCGGCGGCGTCTGATAGGAGACAAGCAACTCCTCCAGATTATTATTATTATTATTATTATTATTAATATTATTATTATTAGGGTTCACCAACAACTAGGCCATTAGTGCCCTAATAGGTTTTTTAATTTTTAATACAGGTTTTAATATTTTTAATCCAATTACATGAAGCACACGCCTGTACTTATCATTTAAATCTCTCTCGTTTGAAGTCTGCGCGCAATGCTCGACCATCCTCACGCGATATCCGCTGCCACCAGGTCGAACGATGCCCCTTGGGAGAACATGGGAGTCGGTCAGTGTATACAGTCGGATAATGGACCTGTGTTTGGTCTCACGCGAGCAGATGGCTCTACACACACGCACTCGTGGGTCCACGAGCTTCAGTTTTCATGTCACTCGCGTGGAAGGACTATTTGGAAAGGGACACGGAGCCATCTCCTGCATTGTTCTGCAATGACAGCTGGGAAGAAGACATCGCTAAGTGACATTTGGGACTCAATCAAGACCAGAGTTTTTATTTCACTTTATTTATTAAAGTAAATTGTGATAATTGTAGCCAGATAAAAACGGCGTAACGCCGAGAATTGAACACGGGATACATGCTCTGGTCGCAGGGGTGTTACCCGCTACACTAATCGTTCGCCTTTAGTAACTGTACAACATTTTCGTCCAGGATGATTACTTGAAAGACCTGGGACACACCCCAATGCTGGGGATAGGGGATAAGGAATAAATGAACCCAGGCGGCACACAGGCAGTTTACAGAGATATTATTAACCCGATTAATTATGATTGTAGATGTGCATAATGTCAATAACGTATACATTGCAAAGAAAATTGTCGAAATCATATTTTGAATATTCCAGGTAATGAAACGCATTGAATTTCCAAAGCGAGCCAAATTGTCACAATGAAATGTAATCAAGGGAGTCATGGTATCGAGGCAAAGGAAAAATATAAAAGCATATTTGTCTCGAATGCCACTTAAACCAAACTTTGAAGATAAATACAAAAATGTAATTCGTGGAGAAATAAATTCCATACATTGAACAATTGTATAGGGTTAAACACAGTGGTGTCATCGTGCCGGAATGCCGTTCCGGCTTTGGTTTTTGGAATATGTTCTTTTAATTTATATATTTACGTAATAATTTATTTTATTCGACGTTAAAATAAAATGAATTTGAGAAACAAGTTGAATGCAGCTAGAGACCTGGGTCACGCGTCAGAGGAGTGGGTTGTTTTTATTTCAATACCATTTGATTTTGGAGAATTCTGGGCTACGTTTTCTCTTAACTACCATCACAAAAATGTGTCTGTTTCAAGGATTCCGATATTATTTAAACACAAACACTGATAATAATTTTTAACCTTGACGAGCCCTAAAGCCCCACAAAAAGAAGAAATGATAATTTCATTTGAGAGCCAAAAACGCCACATCAAACATAACGTGTGACATATTCACAATTGAGAATTAAAAGGTTAGAAAAAACGGACGTAAAAGGTTAGAAAAAATACAGGCCCAAATATAAATTTATCTTTTAAGTCTCAGAAATGGTTAAGTTATAAAGCAGAAAATCAGCCGGCGCTGCTAAATTCGCTGTATCATCACTGGTTTCACGTGCAATGAATCAAGAGGAAACAGTAAATTTACGTCAAATAAGATGTGGAATTAGTTTTAGAATAGTACTGATGAAATATGAAATCCTTTCTTTTTCATACCCCTTTGAAAGAAGACTCAAGCTGAACTCCTCTTCCTGGCTCAGGGTAACACAGGCAATTTTCCTTATTGCTCGCTTGCGGCTGGGGATTTCCAGAAACCGAAGAAGGGCAATGAAGAACTGAGCTGTGAGTACCTGGAATTAAAACATAATGGATTCAAATTTTTTTTAAATGATCGTAGATTATATTAAACACAAGACACACATCGTGTTAACGAAATTAAAATTCCACGGTGGGATCAAATCTTGGGATGCTCTGGTCAGCGCCTTATCAGTTACAATATTGCGAAAATTTTATTTCGAATAAGTTTTGTGTAAGTACATAAACTTTGTATTATTAATTTTCTATTATTATTTTGTTGTGCACTTGTTTTTTCTCTGTTCGAACAGGTAGTTGGGGCGGGCATATACGCCAAGCCGGAAGTAAAATTTGGTCTTTGTCGAGACTTAAGAAATTTCCTTGTTAGGTGATATGTTAGTAAAAATAACGGATTTCTGCATTTCTGGCAGTACATTTCTGGTCAATGGCAATTTTGCAAGATGCCCTTTCAGTGTTTTGGAAATGACTCCAGTTGCTGAAATTATTAGGGGAATAATTAATACTTCATTTTGTTTCCAACTCCTTTGAATTTCTGTCTTAAGGATCTAATATTTTTGAATTTTTGTTTGTTCTGTCTTTTTTTAATTGTTAGTGGAAGGAACAGCTACATCAATAATAAAAAAAATTTCTTTTAGATTTGTGTATTAATATTATACCTGGCTTGTTATGATCTCCTGTTCTGTCTGGAATGATTTGGTTATCCCAATTATTATTATTATTATTATTATTATTCGTTGGTAATATTTCCGTTACCGAACTCTAGGAGAGATTTTTTATCGATTTATCTCGTAATTATTGAGATACGAAACGTGAATCTTTCATTTTGCTCTGAAAGAACTTGACTGAAAGATTCACGCATTGGTATTTAAGATATGTATTGAATCTACGATAAATGTATTTTTTAAATAAAGAAAGTACGAAATAATCTTATTAGAGAATGACAACTTGTCAGGTCACTTCTTATTGCAAAATGGATTTCCGTTCTATGAATTTCCTCAAATTTATTTGTCTTTCGTCTCATTTTCGATCTCCATATTTAATCATCATAATCATTAGAACCGTACTCGAGAAAGAGATCGAATTATCGTTTTCGAAATATTCAGTCACTGCTCACAGAGTAAAGTTAGATTAATGGCAGGAGAAACAGGAGTACCCCGAGAAACCCTGCCGCAAATCCACTGGGCCCACCACGATAAATCCCACCTGGTCCATCCAGGGACTAAATACAGTTCGAACGGGTCATGGTAGGTATGAGGCACAAGTGGGAGTTGTATGAGCTCGGGTGTGGTTGTGGAGCCACCCTCCAAATTTTTACGTTGTAGTATTGGTAAATGGAAAACGTAGCTTAGTGCATGGACATCTAGCCNTATCTACATGGAGTGATAGGAGGTGGGTGGTGGGTCATTGTTAGTAGAGGGCCGGTGGATAGAGGAAGGAAGGTTTGCATTTTCAGTAGTCACAGCTATACGAACTGGGACATAAATGTGAAAATATACAAATTTTCTGGTCTCATCGGGAATCGAACCCGGGATGACTTGATGATGAGCGACAACACTACCACCTGCGCCACCAGAGGGGCGACCCTCCAAATTGTGCGACATATAACATGAGTGTCCACGAAGAGCGTTCCCAGGCACCAAATACAACTTCTTGGTATCCTGTAAGTGCTGCTCAATGGCTGAATTTTCTGGCCCTAATGTTGTAATTTGCTTTTAGCCAATTAATAATATTTTCTGTTTTTAAGACACTTTCTTTCTATTATTTAATGTATTATCTTGTAATATTTATTTTGTTGAGGTGTATTTTAATGAAAGTGTCAAGAGTACGACTTATGCTGTAAGCGAAATAAATAAGTAAAATGAAGTACCGGACCGAGGTGTTATGCGATGAAGTGCACTAACCACAAATCGCTGAGGCGATTCTTATGATTGAAAACGTGTCTTCAAATTCCCGGAAACTATTCTCCAATCCGTTCTTTCAGGTCCATCGCAGGAGAGCGTGGCGTAGTTATTAGAGGAATAATGACACCGTAGCGTAGGCAGTTGTAAATTGGTTGAGGCAAGGAATGGCAGTCGACGTTGGGAAGAGTAGTTCATGTGAATGTCCTGCGTTCAGTGGTCCCCGGACACGTATCAGGGGAAGCGAGGTCACCTTAGTGCCCGCTCCTCTGGTGGCTCAGGTGGTAGCGTTTATCCCGGGTTCAATTTCCGGCGGGGCGAGAAGAATTTGTAGCATTTCACATTAATGTCCCAGTTCATATACCTGTGACTACTGAAAAGCGAACCCTCCTTTCTCTGTCCACCTCCTGCTAGTATCAATATATAATACACACACACTTCTGCTAAACACTCCACGTGGGCGAAGTCGTTAATAAACCCAGATATGCGGTAACAATAGCCTACCCAAGTCCTACCTCCTATCGAAATTTCTTCCGATTCTCTCTCTTTAAATCTGTTATTACAAGCTTCTATATACCTATCTTCGTTCGTCTATTCGACCGAAATTGGAGTTCTAAACATAATTGTTGCGGTCGCTGAATAGTTAGTGCCGATTAAGTCCGCGATACACTAATACCGCTATGGAAGGGAACGGTGTGTAAAAATCATTAAAAATTACAGATCTTCTTGCTGAAACCAGCTTTCCAAAATAAATAGTAACACTCCCGATTAACGATAAGCTACATACAGCCCAACTCGCCTAGGGAAGGGGATACATGAAGAACGATCAAAAATGACAAACCTGAGACAAATTCACCGAATTCAGTGTCGCTGAGGTGGAGTTGTCTCCGATATCGTTCAGGTCTGAATGCAGCCACCGTCGACTCAAAGCGAGAAAGGGAAAAGAGTTGAAAAACTATGAACGAAATAATCATTTAAAAGGAAACATTTGCATCGAATGCAGAGTTGTCAAGGTGTCTCAAAAGTATAATTATACTACCGATGCCATTAAGTCCATGTTCAGATCACATCGGGGCATTAACCCATGGGTGGGAAGGGTGAGACGAACTATTAGTCCAAATTTTGCGACTTAAAGACAGTTTTTATGTTTCTTAAATGCACAAAACGAAGAACACACATCTGTGAATCTTCAATACAAAATGAGAGAGTGGTGGGCGCTGGAAACTGCTGATAACCAACCACACGGCAGCCGAATAAGTAAACAACTTCTGATTTATAAAAGTTATAAAATAAACGTAAAAACCGTTTTAAAAACAAGGTTTGATATAAAAAGTACTGTACTAAAAAGTAAAAAAATAACTATCAGTAAAACTGAAGAAAATAAAACTACAAAAAAAAAAGTCCGTTCTTTGGTCACTCATAGGTGCAAGTACTTACATAATACATAAATAAATATTTTTTTATTCTGAGTAAAATATGAAATATCTACGTTCGTGTACCTTTGATTCATCAAAGTGAGTGATCAAAGAAGGGACTTTTTTGTAGTTTTATTTTCTTCAGTTTTACTGATAATTATTTTTTACTTCATAGTACAGTACTTTTTATATAAATGCTTGTTTTGAAAACGGTTTTTACTTTGTTTCTTTTTCATTTACTTTCATTGAAATGTAACGATGACTGTTTCTTTGGATATTTGAAAGGTGAGCGCAATCCCACATAATTTTAGCAGCAATTATTGTACCCGATGAGCAATTATTTCACTTAACCCACCAAGTCCGGAATTTATTTTAATAAGTGGAATCTTCAATAAAATCATGTTGCAAAGTGGTACTCTAATAATTAACACTGAAATTACACTACAATTGTAGTTCACATAAGTAGAAATGCGTGGTACATTATTGAACCTGTAGGTTCCTGTACGGCCACATGAATGATGATGTTCTGTAGAGTAAACACAAGGAGTAAACATAAAACAAGAATGGACTAAAAGAATTATGATACACATAATTCAGCTTGCGACTTATAATATAAAACAAATAATAAAGTGAAGCGACGGTTATATCACTGTCGAAAATGAACGTTATAATCTACTAATCGATGACAAAATTATCAAATGCAGAGCAATCCTGAATAAACGAGACGTTTGGGAAACTTAATGTAAAGTAATTAGAGTGAGATAGAAATAATTCAATATTCCGCGTGCAAGAACCTACAGGTACAATAAAGTACCAGCAAAATCTATAAGACACCTGATTACGAAGAAATTAATATTTAAAAATAAAAATAATCTGACCAATTCATCAAAGCTTAGAGAAACACAAATAAAAAGCCTCAGCTAAAAAAAGATAAGTATCACTAGTATACGAAAGAAACGATTTTCTTACCTCTGATAGAACGCAGGAGTTATTTTTCTACACGAATATTTTTATGTTCGGGCGATACACTTTAACAGAAGCCTAATCAATATTTTTATTGATTTACGAATGGTTAACAACCGCAGTTTGGGTGGGGTGTAATGCATTTTATGTATAAATTTAATCTACAAAAATTAAAATACCTAAATCTATAGAAAATAAAGACTTTATGCTTGAAATAAACTTATCACTTATTTAACTAGCTCTTACTTCTTCAAAGATTATCACGATATCGTATTTTAAATACATAAATAAGAACTCAATCTCAAACGTAATGGAAAATAAGTAAAATGTATAAAAATGGACAAGTCTTAAAGGAAATAAAAGAAGTATAGAGGAATGTCTGTACATTCTCAGGACTACGATGATGAGTGCTAGGAAGACCCAACTCTATGTGAGTTAACTCACCATATACATCGTGAAACATTTTTGGGGAAACATAGAGTCTAGATGGAATTCAGATTGCTGCATCCGAGTATTACAACTGTAGCTGTAAGCCGCATAGTGAGAACTTTACAATCATCACAGTAATCAGAAATGAGACATAGAAATGAAAAACCACAAAACTGGTCCCGCCGGGAATCGAATTTGAGATCATCCGTGGCAAGTGAGCGCGCTAGCCTTGAGCTGTATGGAAGACTGCCATAAATTCTGCCGAATTTTTGTGCTGGATTGAGGAATGTATGTAAGAAAAAATATTTTTTTCTCGGTCATCCGGGACTCCCGGAGGCCCGAGCCCCTTGGCCATGGAATGCCCCCCCCCTCATGACATATACCCCGTACATTTTCACTGCCACCTCCTCCTATAAGGAGTCTCCTTTTGCTTGTGATCATCCTATTAGATGCGTAGATTGAATGGGACTCGCAATGAGATAAGTTGTGTCGACGCCTTAATTCCTTTGAAGCGATTGGAGAGAAGATGAACTGATTATGGCGAGAAGCCCATCAAGGAGCGACATTAATAAAATGACTTCATCTCGTGAATAATGCTTTGATCGGCGATACAATCGAAGAGAGAGCAGCTCGGAAGTGACTTAAATAGTCGATTAAAACTGCGCTGGAGATCGATCTAGAAAACACCCGAGCACCGTTTCCCTCCGAGCAGAGCAATCGCCTGTGTTTCGTTCGTCGTGGTGATAATGTGCTTCCATTACGAGTTTATGGAGGGAAATTTGTTTAATAGCGAGTCATAAAGGCAGAACTGTGCGTAAATGAATATTTACAGACACTTCACACGCATTGGTTTTCTTATAATCGCGTTCAGTAATAACTATGCCAGGCTGTTTTCAGCATTCCTCGAAAAGTAAAATAAAAGTGTACCTGAGTTTAAAGAGACGAGAACCATTTCAATTCACTCTAAAAATATGTATTTCTCATTCGAATACTGTATCACTTCAACGTAATTATATCATACAGTAAATGAACATAATTTCTTAGATAAAATGGATTATTTTGAGAGATTATAACACTGAAAATTTTCAAAAATAAGAAAATATTTCGTCGGATTTTGTGATGTAGTGGGGCCTACCATGTCTTCACAATTCCAATATTTTCTATATACTTCATACCGGGAAAAGTAAACACCGATACGCCGTGAGATGCTATAAGAGTATGGCCTCCTCAAATGGATAAAGATACCGAAGTATGACTTTCACTTACAAGGAGCGGCCTCAACTTGGGAAATCCACTTCCGAGGATTGTAGTACCCCCTAAGAATGATAATAGATTACTCTTTGGGGCTACTCAATCCAACAAAATCACACTCCAAAGTCAATTTCCCCAAGTCGCGACGTCCCCTTGCAAAATAAGTCGAGACGTGTGCTTAATAACCAGACGTATTCGAATGATTCGTACATTTTTAAGCTGCTAGATATTAAAGGTAACTTTGATTTATAAATAGAACTATTTTTTTTTTCAGCACATAGTCTGAGATAAAATGAATACACATTACCTATTTTGAATTTGAAAAACAACCCAGCGTAAATCATGCATTAACCTGGTCTTCTAACAATAATTTTACGATATAGTTAATTGGCAAGTTAACGAACAAAATATACATGTCCATTAGGATTAAAATATAGGACACTAGCAGAACCACCCGACGTTGCCCGAGATTTTGAAAGAATCTGAAAACAAGAATTGTTGGACATTCTGGTATTCAAACTCCTGTTAACGGGCCTCGATTTTCCCGGCTACATTATTACCCCAGGGTTCTTATATTTTATTGTAAATTCATATGTTAATTCCCATTTCTCGACTTTCATCATATTAAATTTTCACTTTTGTTTATTACAAAAATTAAATACAAAAATAAACGTAGAAAAACTAGAAAAATAAACGGATTTTCAGTATTGTATACTTACATATAAACAATAACAAATTATTTTAAAATCCTGGCAAAGGAAAATACAGTGCACGCAGAAAGCTTCATAAACAAAGCGCTTAGTTCATATCTCTAAATTCACTTTTAGGTTATGTACACGAAACAATGTTCTTCACGGCCTTTATGTAATTTTGCTTCTACGGTTCGGTCAAGTATTCATATATACGTTCAGCTAATTCTCCTTCCGCATCACGCGACACAATCGAACTCAAGCGGACACATTAGTAAGCTTCATAGTTAACAGTCCTGCGAGTGAAGATTCACATCTACTGATCAGCAGCCAGTTGTAATTGTTTTTCATAGATATAAAGCATACTTGTCATAGTTTAGATATCTAAATTCTTTGGTTTACATTTCACTTTTAGGTTATGTCCTTGAAAACAACGTTCTTCGCAGCCTTTATACAATTTAGGTCTCGTGGATTCTACGTTCAGTGTCCTCCTCACGTATCGCAATCGAACTCTGGCGGACACATTAGTAAGCTTCTTAGTCAACACTCCTGCGAGTCCAAGATTCACATCTACCGATCAGCAGCCAATTCCACTAGTTTTTTTTCTCCTCTTGTAGTTTATCAATATTAGTCATACTTTACATTTGAGTTGCAGTAGTCCTTAGGAAATTTCAAATAATTTCATCTCTTCCTTTTTCCGACATATATTCGAAATAATTCACTTTTTGTTGTAAAGATTTCACGAAAAGCAGACCAAAACAACTTATGTATTTCAAGTAGTGTTTTTTCGGGGGAGGTTAGTTATGCTTCTGCAAGTACTGAAGACAACGAAGTGACTTTTCTGTGCGATGCCTAGTTGCCGACATGTACTACATGAGCTAGGATTATTTAATGTTTAATGGAACCAATTCAAAAATAAATTACCAAGTGATTTTAAATAAAAGTTAAATTTTTAGTGTAATATCAAATTTAAAATTTAACTTGTGTTTTTTACAAAACAATAATTAAAATAAAACTTATACAAACTTAGACCACTTTTGTCAATGATCTTTAATAAAGATTATATAATACTTACCCTATTTCCTAATGGAAGTTTTTAGGTGTGCTGAACCCTGCAGTAAATATTCTCTTCGCTCCAACGTCCTGAAAAGAAATACCAGTTAAAGCATTGTGATTGCACTTATCATTTTCCTTATGATACATATATCTTACAAGTATAGGAGTGAGCGTGGTCCCTTTTCCCTTCTCCACCGAGATGACATCACGCTAAGCGATCTGAGATTTTCAGTCACGCACATTGCTCCCAACAATACCTTTGGTGTGCAGTATTGATTCTTTCCTTACGATGTGCCGTTGCAAATTGTTCACACCGCTACATGAAATATTTTGAAGAAAAAAAAAGGAGTTCTATAAATTATTGAGAATTTTAGCTACATAATATTTATGAAGATGAAGAGTGGAGACTATTCATTGACTCTTCAAAAGTTGAAAGAAAAAGGAAGTTGAAAGAAACGTACGAGAATTTACAAATAGTATTGAACAAATTGAAATACGAAAAACACAAATGAAAAATTTATGGTGATCTGAACATTTCGACTTTGATTCTTGGACAGCAATCAGGATTCACAAAACATCTTTCCTTCTTATGTCTGTGGGATAGTAGAGGCAGAAAAAATCACTATGAACAGAAAGGATGGCCAAGAAGAACAGATTTCCATCCAGGTTTGAAAAAGATCATCAGCAAACTTGGTTGATCCTCGTTCTGCTGCCTCCTCTCCACATCAAACTTATGAACAGTTCGTTCAATCTTTGAGTAATGATGGCGACTGTTTTGTATATTTAGAGGAAAAGTTTCATGAAATAAGTGAGTCTAAGCTGAACGAAGGTGTTTTCAATGGTCCTCAAATCCGTGCCGCATTCAGAGACGAAAACCTTATTATAAAAATGAATGATACAGAAAAAACAGCGTGGATAAATTTCAAAAAAGTTCTTCAGAATTTCTTAGGAAACCAGAAAAGTGAGGATTACGATGATTTAGTTCAGGAACTGTTGGAAAACTTCAAACAGCTGGGTTGTCAGATTAATTTGAAACTGCATTGTCTAAACTCTCATCTCGACTATTTTCCGAACAATCACGTAGACTATAGCGAAGAACAGGGTGAACGTTTTCAGCAATGGATCAAGGAAATGGAGCGCCGGTACCAAGGAAGGTGGGATGTTAATATGATGGCAGATTTCTGTTGGATGCTTAGAAGGGAAAACGAAGCAAAAACACAGAAAGGAAAAAGAAATGTGTCGCATGGATCGTTTGAAGATAAAAGAGTTCGTTACAAAAGGAAAAAAGAGTAGAGGAAACATCATTTCTAACCTCGAAGCGTTATTCACAGCATTCAGTGCCCTCATCTCGGTAAATATCATATAGCTGGAATTCTGTGGCTCCGAATTCGGATCCACGGCATCAAAATACACGTCGTCCAATCATTTTTAGTCGATTTGGACAGTCATATCTGATGTTGAATCTTCTCAAAGCAAGGTTTTCCGTATTTTCCCCATTTAAAGGTTTTTTTGTGATGTTAAAGAAAATGGAGAATGATGGAGCAATTGTGGCTCCGGATTCGGATTCAGCGCGTCAAAATCCATAAGGATACATAGATCTAGTCTTTGGTTCAGACCACTTTTTATTTTTTATGTGCCTTTGTTATCATTATCATCGGAAGGTAAAGTGTTACATTTTCCAAAAGGAAAAATCAAGACAATTGTGGATAAAAATAATTTTATGAAGCAAAACCTACGTCGTGTGTACGGAACACTTCTAAACGGAATACATTATCAAAAGAGATTAAAATTATTAAGTAGAATTTTATTTGGAAATGCCTATGGAACGAAATAAACTCTAGGCAGATGCATTGTCATCTTTCTAATCCGAAGCCAAACAGTCGCACACAAGAGTCCAGTGTATGTGAGAAGAAGAGAAGATTAGAAGTGAAAACAATATTTTTACATACAGATGATGAGTAATAACTTCGCGATTTGTTTTCATTTGGTGAACAAACAAAAAGAAACTGGTGAATTTTTAAGGAAAATACTTGTCCTTCATTTTTCAAATTGAGATCGAATTAAGACTTTAAATATCCCTCGCATTATTTGTAATTTTACGATGAATAAAGATCTTGCTGTTTCTGTTTTCAATGGAATATATTGTACTACATTTTGCTTTGTACATTTGTTTAATTTTTCTGTAGTTTTCTAAACATACTTTATTTAATTGTCAAATTTGAAAAACAGTTTCCTTGAAATAAAAAAATTACACAATTAAAAATGAAACAAAAATACCGATATTCCATTCGTATTGTTAAAATTCATAATCTAAATTTATCAATAACGTATTTAATCGAGTTATATTTTGTAGTTTTTTGTAAATATTTTGACGTATTACATACTGTATTTTTGAACGAAATGTTGAGATTTTTAAAGTTCAATATGAGTAAATTTTGATAGATCTAAGAAGAATAGTGAGAAAAAAAAATACTTGTAATGTTATCACAATACTTTATTGTAAGAAAAGTCCCTAACATTTTCCTTCTGGAGAAAATTGCAATTTTTTAAGAGTTCAAAGCAAGAAGCCATTATATCATTTCTTAAACGGTAGTAATACACCGCAAGTTCTTATAGTTATAATTACTATAATGTGACCAATACATTAAAAAAAGTTGGCAGAGAAAAATTTTAAGTACCATTACTTAAGTGTGTATTACGAGAAAAGTGTGGAAATTTTTTAAATTGAAATCTAATATTCAAATTATAACCAACATACTTTGTAAGACATGTATTTCTCACCAGTAAATTGAAGAAGGAATGTTGCTTATTGTCTGAAATTAACTCAGTTAGGCGTATTCCTCCCCTCTTATCGTGAATTCTCCCCCGCCTTAGGTGTGGTTTCGAAAGGATATTTCCAATAAAATATTTCCCCGCGTTAATCGTAAGTACACGAGTACTTGATGGTTTACAGTCACGTGACTTAACAGCGTTCCGGGCCCAGAGGAGAAGTTGCGGCAGCCCCAGTAGAGATGAGCTGCTCGCTGGACGGACAGGGTTCGATCCCCGGTGAGGTGTGGGGTTTTTCGTCTTAGCTTAAGGTCCAGATTTAAGGGCTCACTGATTTAATCAGCCAGCTGTAAAATGAGTGCCGGGTTCATCTTAGGGCACGTTGTGGGACAGTTTGACTTTTGATTATAAGTTACCCAAAATAGATGCAATTTGAAACTGGAGTATTTTACTGGTCTTCTACCCGTGAAATGTCCCGTATGTTGTTAATTTATTAGAGAATGAAATTCTGGATCTTCTTCAGTACCCAATCCGCAAATATTACTTTTTGCGAACCGCACTGTCCCCTTAATCGTAATTGATTAAGAGTCTTTCTCGCTTATATTAACAAACAAATAAATAAAATTTATTGTAAAAAAAAACAAGTTGCAAACTGCGTATGGGGATAATAAACTCAGTTACTCGCTGGAAACAAGAAGGGGACCATCCCATCAATTCCGATCAAGAGATGAAGGGCAGTGGCGAATTTAATGTTTATAAAACCAATTATTTAATAAATACTTTCTATTAAATTCTACCAAAATTCGTGAAAAAATCTACGAAGATACGTAATTAAAGGGTATCTAAACTCTCCTATTTCTGAAACGTCTCTGAGAACATTTGAATCCGCCTCTGCCTTAGGGCCCTTGATCGGAATTGATGGGATGGTCCCTTGCTTGCTTCCGGAGAGTAAATTAGTTTATTGTCCTCCACGTGGTCATACGCAGTTTGTACTGTTTTTTGACAATAAATTTATTTATATATTTATTTATTACTGTCCATTTATTATTCAAAAATGAATTGCAGATATTACCTGCATTAAAAATTCAACATTAACAACAACAAAAGTATTAATGGCTTTCTTGTCCCTGGAAAATCCTCCACGACCCGAAGGAAATCCGGAGCTACAGAGTAAAACACAAAACCGTTCCAAGGTTGCGTACTCTTAGAAATAAACTATTATAAATAAAAAGGATCAAAAACAACAAGCATGAGAAAATAATTTATCTAGTATCTAGAGTACTATAACAATGATGCGATAGGGGAATTAACATAACCTATATCATCAGAAATTATATGGAAAACAATATTTGTTGGGATATTGAAACTGTCATTAAATGCGTTATATCTGGAACTATTTTTGAATGTGAAGATTGTGATGATAAAGAAAAAATGAAACGTGTCTGAAATAGGTTCTAATATCTAAACAATTTTTTTCTCTTTAAACGTTCTCATAGCGTAATCGGTCCAATACATCATCGCGAGGTTAACATGTTCTATGTAATAACAGTCGGTGAAATCGATAGTATAAGATATTGCTTTACTATTTCTCCAATAATTGATCGTGACTCCATACGCAATGACGGTTATAAGCGTGACACATTCAATCTTTTGGTTATTATTCGTGTTTTAAAAAAAATCATATGTGACATTTCGAACATTTTAATTATTTTGCTCTCACTATGTTTCGGACAAAACACCCTAAATTTGTATAAAATTATTTTTTAAGATCCATTAGTTGCAACATTGAACGAGTAATCTATGGCGATTTTTCATAATCACTTATGGGATTAATGTTTTCTGTGTCTCCTTTAATGATATGTTTCTATCACTTGGAACGTTTTTCGTTTACACCCTCAATTCTCTTTTGTTGTAAATTCTGCTGCAACTGTTCTAGTCACAAAAATTTCTCAAGTGACAAACGGTAAATGGTTTGCGTAGTATTTTCACTGAAAGTGCAGGAAGAGACGGACCACAATAATAACTCTTAACTACCTGCGCTAAACAGCGCCGAAGTGCAGAGGCATTTTCACGCCGTAACGAGACGTAATGCTTACTTTCTTTTTGCGCTTCTTAACGTTCCAATGCAAACAGGAAAGAGTTCCTTACTTTTTCTCCCGCGTGTGAATTGGAAATGTCTATTGGTTGTTTCTGTGGGAATTGAAATTGCTACTGGACCGTCTCTTGCCTGACCTCTTGGTTTGGCACTGAAATATGCTACCAAATTGTTTTGAAGAAAACTTCGAGTCAGTTGTTTAAGTTCTCAGAAGTAGAATGTTCCGAGCTATTTTAAATCAAACAATGAATTCTTGGCACCAGAGCTTGTTTTGGGTAGCGTTCGATATGGAAATAACTTAATCGACCTACTATTTCATCGAAATTTTTTGATCGATAATTCATCACTCGATTATTATCTTCGTATGTTAGTCGATTTCCTTCTCAGGGATCGTTACTTTTAATTTGTTGTTTAACGAAATCAGAATGATCGAAATTCTCAAAAATTAATGACGACACGAGATATGAAGTTGAACAGTGAGAGATCTTTTATTGAAAGATCTATGGAATGGGGAGTGGGAGTGAATACCAACACAATAAAGTGTTNTATATATATATATATATATATATATATATATATATATATATATATATATATATATATATATATATATATATATATATAATGCTCCATAAAATTTTATTCTATTCTATTCATATTTGTGGTAAATTACATGAATTAAACTTTATTTTGTTTCGTTGACATTAGAATATATTGCTAGATCGAGCACGATTATGACTTAAAATGCGGACGGCGTAACTGGCAAGCTCCTTAAGGATGAATACCAGGATACTGTGAACACAGCCCACGGCACAGGGCCAAATCACAGGCGAATGGGTCATCAGCCCCGCCAAAACTACGCTCTATTGTAACTATATTGTAAATAGCAAATAAAACCCTTTTCTATTCAATTCAATTCAATGTTATTAACGCGTTGTGAAGAGGCAGTAGGTGATATCTTTTGTTTTTTATGGGACCTTTGCCTGCTCCATCTAGGATGGGACAGTCTTGAGACGCTCGAAATATGTCTTTCCTACAAGCTTCGGGTCTTGAGGATTTCTATACAAAAGTACGGGATGCCGTTTTTCCTTCCTCCCATACGTTGTGCAGTCTTTACGTACGTTGTTAGCTGTTTGTCATCTCAATAGTAGAACTTTTATTTATTGATACGGATTAAGAAGAAGACTTCTTCAAAACAATTGTTTTAGAGAATAAATCATAAAAAATCTCTCGATTGGGATTTTATTTTATAACTTTCATATATATTTGAGTTTGTTCATTACGGCTGCATTAATAATATATTTTCATGAATTATTTGATTTGTATCTTCATTAAATTCTGATTTGGTCACGAAATCCTTAACCTTCAATATGTATTTTCCAATTTAAACAATTAATAAATTTGGTCACTATTGAATATTGATAATTATTTACTAGATACATTATATTTAAAGATAATATTTATAAAATTTGTTAATCATGTTACGTCGAATGAAAATGGTAGACGGGACCGGCATTCGAACGCGGGACCTTGAGCTCTACGCGCTCATGCGCCTACCGACTGCGCCATCCCGTTCGCTTCTCGGGTCCGTCTATCATTCTCATTCAACTTGTGAAACCCAAAGACCTCTGAGGTGGTCTCGTAGAGACTAGATTCCTCATCTGAGGCGACTCCCATAGGAAGTACTTTATTTGGGTAGCATTTTCCATTTCTGGTTCACAAACATAGAAATCTCTTAGATTGCGGTGAACCTCATTGCGGTGAATTGAGGTTCACCGCAATCTAAGAGATTTCTATATAAAATTTGTGTTGTAAAACCAAGACTTTCAAACAGATCCCTCCCTGGTTAGTCCCTCCACCCCTTGATTGCGATCTAGATCCACCACTGATTGAAACTAAGGTCTCGTCATAAAGGCTTGGTCCTTTTTTATAACAAAAATGAAGAGTTCCGTGAGTCATGGTGCATAGCACTGTTCGATTCAAGACATTATTAGAAAATATGGAAGTGAGAATAGAATAGTTTAGAAATGTATTATGTACTCATGCATGCTTTCTGTCTCTCAACAAACCGTTGTTATTAAAGCCAGGATTTGAAGATGTAATTATTTTTATACTTAATGTATTATTTAATAATGATTTTTTGTCTCGTGGTCTTGTCGGCGGAGTGGGAACTAGCGACTACTCATGACTCACACGCAGTATGTAACTCAAAACTTGTAACAGAATACCTCATTTGTAACGTAAATCAAAAGGAGATAACATATCTTGTCTTTCAGTCATTTCCACTTCTGTGTGAACGGAGGAATACAACTCTTTCGAATCTTTGCCCCATCGCACAAAATGATTCGCCATTTGTGCCAGCGATAGCAGCGCCGCTTAGCGGCAAAAGTGGCGGTTGCCAAGCGCCGAGACAAATGCCTGCGCTCGATTGAGGCAGCGGCGAATGGAGATCGATGAGCTCGTTGCTGTTCACTGCGTTGCTGTCGATTCGCTCGCGTCGCGACGGGGTCCGCAGCAGCGATCCAGAACACGATCCTTCGCTAGAACAGGTGCTTCGAGCATGTTGATGGTTTCGCTGCGTTGTTTGCCTATGCGAGCTTCAGTATTTTCTTCGCTAACAGTTAGTTGCCTTCTCGAAGGATGACTAACTGGAGAATTTGTTTCTTTATATTAATACTAGTTCAATGAACCCGGCGTAGCCCGGGACAGTGAATCGGATAGTAAATTTGTTTTTATTCATATATGTCCTTTTATTTCAATACTTGAGGGTACACGATATTTTTAGTCCAATGAGTTTTTGCTCCTTTCAATGCACATAAGAAAACCTAATGTTTCCAAAACCGATAGAGCCGCTTCGCATAAAAAGTACTTATGTAAAAATGAAACGCAACAATGGAGTCTTATAAAAAACAGGTCAACATGAAAACGTGAAATCGATACCACCCCCTACACCCACTATGGAGTAAAATATCGAAAAATTCAAAATCCCATTTCTAAATATTTTAATTAGCAACGTTGAGGCAGGGGCTATTGATTTTGGTTTTGTTTTTTGGGGGGCGCCATCGATTAGTGTGATATCCCTCCCTCGAAAAACTCTTCCTCCAAATGCACTTTAAGTTATTCCGATACATATGTGAATGAACTTACGTATGTGAATGTCTCAAATTGCTGTTTGTATAAATAAAAGTACAGTAAATCCTTAAATTTCTACGTTTTTCAAATGTGATATACTCCTATTTGCAATATAAAACTAAATAAAATTACCGTTGGTTTCCTCTTTTTCTAAACGGCAAAATTAATATGAATAAAAAGTATTTCATGTTACCTTTACTTACACGAATGGAAGCATCAGTACATAATACGTGTTACTGAATTGAAAATGACAATTTTCGTTTGTGCTTCCTTGCAAACAGGTTCAAAACTTCATTTGGAGTAATGGTTGAAGCTGTATCCTCATAGATATGTAAACAGTCCATTCAGGGGCGCAACAAAGGATTTATTTATGGGAGGGGCTAGAGGAATGTGAATATAGGTTCGATAGGATATAAACAGAGGTGCCCACCCCCCTTAACCCTATGACGCAAACCCCCTCCCATAAATTGACGAGACTCCACCCTCCCCCAAAAATACCCCCCTTCGCTTTGACTCACTTTCAAGTCATATTCCAAAAATTTAGAAATATTTTACAACTTTATCCCACTTATTTACCCTATCTACATATTGAAATCCATGTGCAAAACCAATGCACCTGCTTTCTCATACACTTTTAAGACTCTCATCTATATAGTACGCAAACTAACTTTCCAAAGCAAAAGGCAACGATTTTCATGCATCGTATATTGATGTTGACAACAGCAGTTTAATCTTTTGCGTATAAAATAAAAGGTAAGTGATTGCTTGAAAATGACTATTCTTTAGTACACTTTTTCTTGAAATTTTGCGCAGAATCTAAAATAAAACTATTTTTTTGTATTTTACTTACTCGGTAAATAATAGTTAGACTACGAAATATCCAGAATTATTCCGACCGCGGAGGGTAAGGATGTTGGTTTGAGCGAAAGATTGTGTCTGGGAGAGCAACTCTGGGTCAAGACGTTAGGGAAAGAAGAAGTGTCGCAGAGGGAGGTAGCCAGCCTCCTTGTGATATTTTATAGACTATACGATATTACCCACGTCATATTAAAAAACTATAACTAAAAACGAATATTTCCGTCAAAATCTCGCGATTTTTTTATTGGTTACAATACTGTCTCTAATCCACGTATGAGAAATTAAAAATAATTTTCATCACCTATGTCAATTTAATGATAAAGGATGAAGTTAAATGAGATTACAATACATAATTAGGTTTTAATTTATATTTCAGCAACTAAAAAGTAAGCAGTAGAAGAATAGAGTTTGAAGTTTTTAATTTTCAAAGAACCATACTCAGATTCCATACATATTCAGATTCATTTGCGCTAAACTAAGTTTTCGATGTTTCTTACGTTTTATCGAACTTATTTACTGGATAAGCACCTTAGGTACATGTCCGCTATTTCACTTGTAAAATATATAAAGCAAGAGGTTGAGGCAATTAACAGATTTCTCACTCGATTTTAAGAAACGTAGGCAATGCAAGAAAAATGTTGTATAATTTGTAACGAGTTTAGATGTGCGTGACTGCAAATATTCGAGAACAAAATTTATATTAAAGAAGCCAATACCAACGAACAATTCGAGAAACAACAGATTTTCTTTCACATCTCTCCTTACCTGAAACCGCACGCTGCAACGCTTGACCAGCGCTTGACGTTTTATGGCGCTATGGCTTAGAAGATTCACAACCGTTGCACATCACTTAAGATATTTTGATGATTACATTAATTTTTAAATATTTTTTATAAGTTCTATCCACTTGTCATATCTAAGAGATTATGACTCGCAAGAAACGCAAAAACTATTGTCAACACAGTAAAATTGATTAATTCCTCACAAATCGGGTAAAGCACCAACACAACAACACACAGGCTCCCGAACAGCGGACACGGGAAAAAGAGACAAGAAACAAAATTAAGCTCCGACCTTGATCACGCACAGTGAACTCATACACTGGAGGCAAAGCAATGAATCTTCAGAGCAACACTGATTTCTAAATCGGCCGTCTTACAACTGCAAGATAGAGAGGCAGGTGTCTGTTGTCACTAGATTGTTCACGCGAAGGCGATGAGTCTCTCGATCTTTTGATAGACATGAGATGACCCCCCGACCCGTATCCCACGCTCGCGTCTGCTTATTCAGCGGTCCACATCTCTGCACAACATGACTTTTTATGATTTATTCATCAGTTTCGAAAATTAATTGAAATTATTCATCATCTTAAAATGTCCGTAAAGTTTAAAAATTAATACGACATTGTTATGATTTAATATATGCTATTTTTAAAAGTTTATTTATTACTTAACTATTAAATATTCCAAACTTAAAAAAACTCAATTTTTTGAACCCTCTTATCCCAATAGTGTTTTTCTAATAGTATTAAATGTTCTCAGAGACAGTACTCAGGAATAGGGCACATTAGGTACTCTTTAATTACGTATCCTTATAGATTTTTTTATCACGAATTTTGATCGGATTTTTCGCGTGAGTATATAACATAGTATTTCATACTAACTTGTGAACGAATACATTTGAATACAAAGTTGATCGAGTCAGTGTAAAATACTTCGAGTCCCCGAAAGTAAAAAGCGGTCGTGCATATTGATGAATCACGCGTAATAGTTGTAAAATGTCTTATCAACTGTAATGAAATGAACCATGCATATGTCAATGAAATTGAACTTTCTAAAATGTATATTCTATAAGCACTATTTACTCGTGTAAAGTGAGCGAACCTTGTTTTTTTTAAGGAAATAATCCAGCCCTAGCTGCCTTTTATTCATTGTAGAATGATGCTACTGGAATAGTTGTTCAATGGCACAAAACACTGACAATGAAGATCTCCTTTAAATGACACGCTGCACTAACAATGAAGTAGCGAGCCACCGAAGATATTAACCCACTCCTCAACGATGGGCAAAACTCAACTACAACGTCAACAGCC
>NNCF01126230.1:549398-571696 GCA_002313205.1 Laupala kohalensis | reverse complement strand
CAGTTGCAAACTGCGTACGACCACGAGGGAGATAACGAACTAATTTACTCTCCGGAAGTGAGCGAGGAACCATCCCATCAATTCCGAGGTCCAAGGGCAAGGGTCCAAGGGCAAGGGTCCAAGGGCAGTGGCGGATTTAACAGTTATAAAAAAAGTAACCAAAAACGTATTGTTATCAATTGATTATTCGAAAATGAATAGCTGATTGAATGTGCAGTCAAATGAATATTACAGTTATGAATAGTACAAGATATTAAACAATGGAGCGTTATGTAACTCTTTGCGAATATTTTTTATTACTTACGAGACGCGTCAGTGATTTCATTTGTCAGGATTCAAGAAATCAAGTTACATGGTTTTGAATTAAATGAGTCAAGAAGCGTCTTAACTTGAAGTAATTTTTCAATGATGTTTTCTCAGAATGGAAAAAACCCGTCGATACACCTTTTAATGCTTGCGATACATTACATGTCATTCGCTCCGCCCGGTTACGCAGAAAACGAACGAGAAATTTAGGGGACATATACACTAATACAGTGTAAATGATGTAATTTTTATCGAAGGAAAGCTCTTTCGCACAGATATTGTCTTGATGACTTACGCCGTTACGGAGAACGCGGAAGGTGCGAATGTACAAGAAATTACCCGACTGTAACAACCGTAATATAATATTGAAGGTTGCGCTATTTTTACCCATTTTAATCAAATATTTCAACGTATTATGATACCACTCTCAAAGATAAATTCTGATCAAGTTTCTTACTGAAAGATCAACACGTGATTAAGGTCCTAATAAAAAAAAAATAGTTTGATTTGTGACGCTCATTATGGTTTTCTATTTGTTTTGTGTAAGAATAGATTGAATTCACCGATTCTGACATCGAATCCGTAAAACTTCAACTACGTACTCATTCTTCTTCCTTTGAAGCTTTCTTTCTCCCTTCAATTTTCCAATTGTAAGTCACAACAACAAATTATAAGCACTAAACAATCTACATGAGAATAAAGAAAAGAAAACCGAAAGAAACACACAAGAAATCATCATATATCATTATTATCAAACGCGAGGAGATATTCCAAAGTTCAATCGGTTTAAATATACTTATCCTCACAACCTTACATAGAACACTCCTGACCCTCATTTCTGTTGATTCAAGTACAGATTGCATCAATTATATTCCACCTTAAACTCACTGCAATTGCCTTATATTCTGATTTAAAACAGAAACCTACAAGACGCTCATATTTGCGTAATAAAAAATCCGCGATCTGGGAATCTGTACCACGTATGGAAATGCGGTTGAACTATCGGAATGCAGAATTGACTGAACATTCAAAATGTCTAGATTCATGTTGAGTTTTAAGAATCGGAAAGTGGAGGGCGATATGTCAATGAAGTCCAGAAATGGAAGGCATTGGGAATAGAAAACTAAGTTTGGTTTCGAGGGAACAAAATCCTTCGGACGTACGACATCATCGCCAAAATTCGAAAATAGTCTCTCCTGGGGCCAATTCGTAGAGATCCGAAGAGACATTCTGTATAATAATAGGAAAGTAACAAACCAAAGCCATGCTAGGTGGCAATCTCGTGATTTCTAGTGCTGCGCCGATTTTTAAAAAATCAATAATTTGCGAGATAAATACCTATTCTCTTGTCGTAACGGTAGCTGCGTAACCCAAATCTCAATCGAAGCGAGACATCTTCGTAAACGCTTTGAACATGCACTTGAGTTTTATGAGGAGCGATCGGCCATTATTCTCTTCGGAGGAGCAGGTAGTTGACGCACCTGCGTCTTGGGAGATAACTACTGTCCATCTGATGGTGTCGGCCATCGACTCCCAAGGCGTCCCATTGCACTGGGCGGAGAGACCGTGTCACTCACGTGTCTTAGAGAAATAATGATATTAATCATCTTCTCACTGGCAATCTATGAAAAGTGTTCGTCGATTTAGATCCAGTGGCGAACCTACACATCATGAGGTCGGAGGCGGGAGTATTTTTCGAGCTCATACGAAGTGTCCTACTCAGCCTACGAAAACATATCAAACACTCTGACGTATGAAAGGAATTCAAAATTTAGTTATACCTACTAAAAAGCTGAACTATTATTTAGATTACGGCTTTCAAATAGTTCGGGAAATATTTATGTCCAAATTTACGAATTTAAATAATATTCATCCTGTTCCGGGTTTTATTCCGGTTTTCCTCCGGGAAGTGGCCGATTTTCCTTGGGTGGGAATGTCATTTATACTTTTGTTTTATTAATCTCGAATTTTTACTACACTAATTACTACAATTTATTTTGAATAATTCACGGATAACAGTATGTATTTATTAAATAATTTATTTTAAAAGTATTAAATCCGCCACTTAATTTTTATTTATTATTCGTTGACCCCTTTCGTGATGAATCCCGAGGCGCTCTGCCCCCTGCACCTCCACCTCTGCAGCTGCTTAAATCTGCTGTATACGTCCGTAGTTCTCACTGCTCTAATGAGGGCAGCCCCGACATCCGAGTGATTGATATTTTTTAATACAACACTCAGTTTCGAAGCTTTTTCAGGCGTTAGGTGGGTTCACAAACAACATATAAAACATAGGACAAACAATTTATGATATAATACTTATTGTATGATATCACTATATAATAATAATAATAATAATAATTTTATTGTCAAAAACAGTACAAACTGCGTATGACCACGTGAAGGACAATAAACTAATTTACTCTCCGGAAGCAAGCAAGGGACCATCCCATCAATTCCGATCAAGGGCCCTAAGGCAGAGGTGGATTCAAAAATTTCTAGATAAGATAAAAAGTTAGCTGCGAGTTATAATACTAAAGAACGTCAATATGTTTGTAATTTTACGCAAAAAATTACATGTACAAGTTATTATCGAATTATAGATTATTCTAAGTATAGTGTTTAAAAATCATAAGAGTTGAAAAAAACCCACTAAATTCACGATTTATTGTTACAATAAACACGCCCCTAGACAAAGCCTAGAAAACCTGCATAATAAATCCGCCTCTACCCGAAGGAAAAACGGAGAAAGACCCGGGCCAGGATGTATACAAAGAAGAGTTTCTCGGGTGGAGTATGTGTATGTTTGTGCGTCTTTTATACAAATCTAGTTTTAGTCCGAGAACGATGAAAATTTTCACATATGATCTTCAAAACACTAAGAAGAGCACTGTCAACTTGAGATTTCGAAAATCCACTCCCATTTTCATTACTTTTTAATTTTCGCTTTTTTCTGTATATCCCACGAACCGATTGATATCATCTTGATTTTAGTATCTCAACATTGCTATTTAAATATCTGTAAACCGAATTTTTGGATTTTTCGATATTTTACGCCTCGACAGAATCGTTTTGATGTTGGTGTCTGTTCTAGGAATTCATAGTAGCATTTCACTGACCCACAAGTTGTATTCATTGCTGCGTAGAGACTCGATCGCTTGGATATCTTTGTTTGAAACGAGTATTATTTCCCTAGCGTCGACGCGGGACCTGTCGACACACTGAGTCGCGTCACACGAAAGTGTAAAATTCAGACCTGTTGACAGGTGTTTCAAGGGTAAGATAAATCACAACACCATTTTTTCTTGGTAATTCTAATGGAAATAAATATTTCGTTTAAATGTTTTATTAGTGCTTTTTAAAAGTTTAATTGTCCAGTAATTATTAAGTTTCTTTTGAAATCCCGGTCAACGCCGGGTACTTCTGCTAGTATGCCGACAATTTTTGAAGAAATAGTTGTAAACTCTTTAATTTCTGAATAAATAAATAAGATTTCATTCTGAACAATACAGCTCTGATATCATACAATAAATAAATCATACGCAGATTGTAACTGCTATTTTGACGATACATTATGTAGAGTAAGTACCAATCTTTCCAGAAAAGCATTAATACTTTTAGCTGAATATTCGTGAGAAACATTTCGAAGCCGCAATGTTCAGACACCGATGATTACAATTCGAGTTTTGCATGTTTCTTCCTGACTTTCTATGACTTTGGGGAATCGATTTCCTGCATTTTTAACCTCATTACACCATTTGACTTTAATTTCATAGTGCATTTTAAAAAACTTATTTTTTTTGAATGAATAAATGAACTTTATGGTCAAAAAAACAGTTGCAAACTGCCTATGACCACGCGGGGAGCACCAAACCAAGTTACTCTCCGGAAAGAAGCAAGGGACCATCCCATAAATTCCGATCAGGGGCCCGTGGGCAGTGGCGGTTTTAATATTTATAAATTAAATTATTTAATAAATACTTGCTGCTATCCATTATTTATTCAAAATAAATTGTTGATATTAGTGCAGTAAACATTCGAGATTAATAAAACAAAAGTATTATGACATTCCCGGCCAAGGAAAATCCGCCACTACCAGGAGGAAANCCCGGACCAGGATGGGGCTAGAGAGATAATGTACACAACCAAAGTGCCAAGGTTACGCACAATTAGCAATAAACTATTAAAATAGAAAAGGGAGCAAAATCAACATGCGTGAAAAAGGAACTTAATCAGTATCTATAACAATGGCATGATAAAGTATATCAGATATTAACATCACATCATCCGAAGTCATGTGCAAAACAAAATTTATTAACAAATTGAAACCCATTTTCTTTTATTAAAATCTGTAAATTCTTTCACATTATAGAAACAATTGCACATTAAAAAGCTTTTAACCGCGGATTTAAAGAGATTCAATTTATTTATATCTTTTAGATTTTTGAGAAGGGAATTATACAAAATTATTCCTGAATGATTAGGGCCTTTTTAGCAAAGAGTTGTTGACACGTCAGGACAATGAATATTAGCCTTATTGCGAGTGTTGTGTTCGTGAACTAGACTATTTCTTCTAAAGCAGGGGTGGGTTTTTAATAGCTCTGTCTTCACAAACACGACTACTTCATAAATGTATATGCAAGGGAGAGGGAGAATATTTAATTCTCTAAATAAAGGTTTTCATGAATTTCGGGGGTTAGATTTACATATAATCCGAACTATTCTCTTTTGAATTCTAAAAATTTGAATGCTCTTGAGTGGATTGGCTCCAGAAGATAATGTCGTACCGTAAATGAGAATATACATTTGCGAAATACACGCAGCGAGAGACGTGTTGACTATTCTCCTCGCAGCAAAAGAAAGCTAATGAGGGAAAAACCTAAAGACCACGTGAAAATTGAGAAGCCAATGCCAGCATTGCGAGATTGCCGAATCATTCTTACGTGGGCGTTCTACTCGTGTTAGCAGAAGCTTATGTTTCGACGCTGCTACCCACATTAGTCCCTTCCTACACAATCGGGGAAAGAGGGTGAACGTTGAAATAACATGCTACACGTATCAGTTTTCCATCGAGGATTGAAAGGAAAGGCGTATTCTTTGGGCGTTGTTCGTTCTTTTAAAAATTGTTAACAATAAATTAGTAGTTGAATTCTAATTTAAAATTACGTTCATTTAAATTCACGTGTTGAATTAATGAATAAATACTGGGTGAATATTACAATTTACTATAAAATCTTGTAGATTTTTATGGGGAATTAAGTTTCCGAAATTAATGTCTTTTCTCCATACATAGTGGAACTGAATTTTAACACAGTGTTTTGATCATCGTCAGGTGTCAGAGGTCTAACATTGCTTTTCTTTCATGCCAAAGGAAACGTGCTTTGCCGTATTTCTGAATAACATGTCTGTGAGATTTGTTTCAACATTTTCATTAAATGTTTTTAATGCAGCTCAAATAGCTCTTTTCCACAAGTCACCAAACGTGAAAATTCAAATAAACGCTAAATAATCTGTATCTGAGATTTTGACAATAAAATCATTATTATTATTAACTACTCCGTTTGCTCCCATCCCCTCAGTTTCTGTTCCATCAATATTTTGACATATCTTCTTACGTGTTACGTTTGGAGATTGACATTTTGCCAAGAGTACTGACTGAAATAAATAAAAGTTTAATTATTTTTCATGGAATATCTTAGTTTTCTGATTAAAATAAATAAAAAGCAAGTTTGTCATAAATTTTTTATTTCATCGCTTATTTGATAAGCATATATACTTATACTCGTAACTAATAAGTAAGTACATTTTATTTTTCAAAACTAGCTAGGAACACATATTAGCTTTGCAGAAAATTACAGTGGCACCACACTATGTTAATGTTAAATAAGTTTACAGCTTCTATGTCGTGAACAAAAGGTTCTTTCAAAGCATGCTGATGAGCGTTTGTGGGAATGAACCTCATTTTGAACGTAAATTATCGTATTATTACATTAGAATAAAGTCAAATAATTTTATAACCTATAATTTATGTAAAAGTTGTCCAATTAAAATGAGACAAACACTGAAGCATTTATAAAATTACAACCATTTACATGGAGATTATTTTGTTTGTTTAAAATATTGATAAATACATTTTCCATAAATGAAGTAGGCAATCGCTGAACAGGCAGAATTTGATATAACAGCTTAGTACGACGGGCTTTATCTGACCTTTTTTGTTTTTGCTTTAAAACAAAGGACACTTCACATAAAGGTCAAAAACAATTTTTGAATATTTTTCAAAAACTGGTCCAACGACTTTGCTTAAATTTTCTGTACGTAAAGTACAATTAGTATGCATTACATCCGCATTAGGGATATTTCGCTTGAAAGTTTGGTAAAGCAGCGGTAAAATAATTTCAGTATTTTGTTGAATTGAGCTTTGAGCCCGACTAAAATTTTAGTTATAGTTCATTATACTATCATATACATTTTTAATTTATGTTTTTTTCTTGCACTTTTTTCTTACACTCGTAATATATGTTTATGGGGCGTAGTTTTAAGTTTTCCAATGGTGTGAATCCAATGAGTGTATGTTTGTAGATGTGTCATTTTAATGTGTTACTTTTGAATTAGAACAGAGGAATTTCAGCATCTTATGAGTCTCTTGGTATCTCGAACCATCCACCCGCGCGACCCCTACGCTCTACTCGCAACCTCTCATCCGGTGACGGTGCATCTTTTCGCTGTGTAAGGCTACGTATCAGATGTGTACACTGCTTCTTTTGCTGTTAACTTGTGTCACTGTGGCTGTGTGTCATATTTAATGTTCATGCATTGTATTTGATGCGTGAGAATGTTATTTTATATTATTACTTATAGTTTGAAGAATTAACTTGGTTACGTGTTTTTTTTGTCTTGAATGTAATTTGTCATGAATCTTTTTGTTAATTTTTTATGTTTTTTTAAAAAATTCAATGCTTTATAGCAGTTTCAATCGTTAAAAATAGTATTATTGTAAACAATATATTTTAACACTTACAGAATTCTTTGACGAGATATATAAGGAGCGTTACGAAATAACAGGAAGTAAATAAAACAAACAGTATCACCCGTTTAACCAAAATTAATCGTAGATACGATTAATGTTAATTAATATAATTTTGCAAAAAAATTAACTCTTTAGTTTTTAATTAAATTATATAAGAATATTGATGGTCTGCAGGTAAATAATATCCTAATTATCTATATATTTTTAATGAATATATCTTTTGAAATAAAATCTGTGTAAAAGAGATTATTTTATATAAATGCTAGTAAAAGTATTTCCTTAATAAACTTTTAAAATTTGGTAAAATGAGAACGACTGAAATAGAGTAATATATTCAAATCAACCCTCTCCTAATAGAACGCTTTAATTTGGCCGTCTAGTGCAGACTGAGAAACGTGTATGAGAAAGTATGTGCAATGGTTTTGCATCACTAGTTTTTTAGAATTCAGTGGACAAACATCACCGAGTACAAACAACAATACAACACTTTTTAAAAATTAAAAAACCCACGATGTTTCGGTCTGCATTGGCACCATTACAGTGGGTTGTTCATTCATGGAGTAAAAATCGGGAGAACGAAATCGAGCACATGAAAAACTTTGAGACCCGTTAACGAATTGTAAGCAACGAAACCTCGGGGTTACCCTCATAAAGTAAAGACATTTTTTTATATTAATCCTTAATTCATTTGCGCTTTAAATTTGTAAATTGGCATTCAATTAGTAAACTTATTTCACATATTAAAGCACCTGTAAGTCCCATCCGTGGCAATGACGTCAGCGTGATCGCTCGTCACCAAGTCATCCCGGGTTTAATTCCCAGCTGGGGCAAGATAAAATTTGTAGCTTTTCATTTGCACGTCTCAGTTTAAATAGGCGTGATGTATGAGAAGTTCACCCTCTGCGACTATCAACCGCAGTTGTAATACTCGGATACAGCTTCGATCTGGATCCTATGTAGACGCTGTTCCTCCGATCTCGGTAAAATTCACGATGTGTCTAGTGAGTAAACACACAACAAAACCTGAGCCTTACTGGCACTCGTCNTACGATGTCGCATTCAGGCATGTCTCTTTTGAAAATCTAATGTGTCAACCCAAACGTATACTAAATGATTCGAAGATCGTCCAAGTTCATTTCATTGTAATATAATAATAATGATGAATTTATTATCAAAAAAAGTACAAACTGCGTATTACCACGTGGAGGACAAAAAACTAATTTACTCTCTGGAAGCAAGCAAGGGATCAAGGGGGGGGGGGAGGATTTTATTTTTATAAAAATATTTAACGGATGTGTGCTGTTACTCATTTATTATTTGCAAAATGATCGTAGAGTTTAAATGCAGTAAAAATTCGAGATTAATTGTAAGTAAAGTATTAAGGACATTCCCACTTATATGTAAATAATGATTATTAAGGGAATGACATTCAATTTATTTTAGCCTTCATGAAAAAACTCGCCCTTGCTTGCACATCCTTCATTACAAAATAATGAGTCAAGAGCTGTTCGCCGCTGTCTGGAATCACGTGTCATCACCCTGCTTTACGTCAGCGCATATCCACATGCATTAGCCGCGAGCGAAAGCAGACTGAAGATTCGTTATCTGGGTCTCCCGTCTCCTGATGTCTCTGTGCTTTCTTTCATATGAGAGAAAGTCGAACTGCAGGAAATGAACTTGGTGTGGGTTCTTGAAATAGCGACGATTGAAGTACGGCATTACGTTTGGATTTCAAGATTGGAAAATTATATTTCAGAATTGAACCACACTCCACGAACCACCGTCGATAACGATGTACAGTTCGCCTCCCGCTTCATTACAGAGGAATTCCATCGTGAGTGCTACGGTGCAACTGGATTGAAAGTTACGATTTCAAGAAATATGTTTTATAAAATTGATAGAAATACATAAAAACTTCAAACTTTGCTTATTGTAATTAAGAAGTAGAATTTGCTGATTATAATTTATTATTATTTATTATAATTATATTTTTTAAGGATATATCAAAACATATCTCTTCAACCACTTATCTCAAAACATTATGATTTTTGTTGCTGCGTCAGTGGTTGAAGTAATATGTTTTGTGATGAGGTTCAATTGTGGTGACACTGAGACTTAATAATAGTCGAAACATGGGCGATTTGATGAATGATATATTTACTTTGCCCTAAACTCAAGAGATCATATCCTTTTTCCAACACGTGGTCAGGAATTTCTTGGTTATATGTGTTCCCTTCCCGGTCTGGCTTCAACTCCGATTTTCTTTAGGACTCGTTTCATCAGAATTGATGAAATGGTCCCCTATTTGATTCCGGAGAGTTAATTAGCTTGCTGTCCTCCACGTGGTCATACGCTGATTTTTGGCAATAAATTGAAATTATCCCGGATGTATGCTACAAACAAAAGGGATCTAAAATATTTCGGTTAATAAGAAATAGATTAATTACACTGTACGTTTACTATATATCAAAATTATTCGATAAGCGCAATAGTCGATTAATTTTTTGATGTGTAGAGTGTAAATCCTATTAACATATATATATATATATATATATATATATATATATATATATATATATATATATATATATATATATATATATAATATACTGAATATTACTAACAATATTTCTGTTATTATTGCCTTCAAATAAGGTCTGTTCTAAGGGTTGCTTTAAGATCTGTGATCACAAAAACGGAAATCCTGCTTCATTTTCAAGTTTTCCGTTACATTAACTATTACGTACGTGAATGACGCAGAACTATTTTTGAAGAAACATTAACTACAATAATTTAATAATCGGACAAAATAATCGTAACGTGTTATCGATGAATTAAATAATCCGTCTGAACATTCTCGATGCTTTTTTTATCAATATTATGAAGTAATTGATGGTTATGTGCATATTTCTTCCGTGTAACTTATACGTGGAGAAGATATGTGATAACTTTCGGTCAGGTGAAAATGGCGACCAGCCGGGAATCGAACCCGGGAATCGAACCCGGCTTTAATTGCAGGGTTGTTAACCACTACACCACCCGTTCGCCTTCCACAACTGTACACCATTTCCACCCAGACCTAAAGCCTGGAAGACCTGAGACACATCCCCATGCAGGAGGTAAAAGAATCAGGCAGCACACTATGCTGTATGCACTTTATCACCAATTTCACACGTTCCTACGTGGAATGCACTGTCCACGTACCTACGTGGAATGCACTGTCCACGTACCTACGTGGAATGGTGTACAGTTGTGGAAGGCGAACGGGTTGTGTAGTGGTTAACACCCCTGCGATCTAAGCAGGGGTCCCGGGTTCGATTCTCGGCTCGTCGTCATTTTCATCTGACCGAAAGTTAATTGATGGTTGTGTGAATCGCGAATAGGTGACCTATCCCTACCAAACTATTTTCGTCTCGCGATGCTTGACGATGTCTCCTCTGAAGAATTGAAATCAAATTTATCACAATGTCTGTTAATGCAGTTAGTAAAAGTAAAATTACACCTAGTATATTTTACATTTCGAAACTGGCAGAGATCACCTAAAGAATTAGTTTCTTATTTTATAGAACGTTTTTGAAGTATAAAAAAATTATTTACTTTTTAGACTTAGAAAACATTTGTTTTTGCATATGTGTATGTAGTATTATATAATGAATTTAACTGATATTATGATTGACAATATTTTGACTAACATAGTACTGTAACTGTAAACAGAAGATCATTGAGGTAAGGTCATCTGTTGCAATCAAATCATATTGTTTCGGAATTATATAATTCCCTCATCAGGGCTAAAAAGAATCACAAGATTTATAGTCAACTACTACAATTGTACACAATTATCTATAATGCTGTTACATACCTTGTAATGTATTCTTAATCTAACATCTTAGACATCAAGGGCCAAGAACAGAAATGATAGTACTTTAAACCAGAGTCCAATGACTTCTAATTTATTATCATTGTTACTTAAGGAAACAACTGAGATCGAAGCGTCATGTTGTAAGTAGTGTCTTTTCCCAAATATAATGTCTGTGAATGCATTGAGTCGTTTTAATTTTACTATTATTAGAAATAATTTCATACTGATCACGTCGAAAGCTGCAATTGCAAATAAAGAATTCGTTCAAGAAACTCCAGGAACAAACGACGAGGTTTTGTTGCGTTAGAGAAGTAATGTAGCATTTTCGAGGAAATAAGTGCTTCTACAAGTCGGTTCACTTAACCCCAAGTTGCTTGCGGCTTCCCTTCAGCCTCTCAGCATTGAATGAGAAATGTGGGAAGAATTGGCGAAGCTGCACGGCCTTCTGAGATTCGCGAACTTCAATCTTCTCACGAGAATCTGCGAAATGTACACAGACTGTTCCCAAAGTATAAGCCACGGATTAATAAATGGAGACTGGCTTCCATAATCAACGAATATTATTTCGAGAATGTTGTTTTTCTTGTATTGTTAGTTAGAAAGTTCTTTCATTAGCACCACCCACTCTATAAATAAACGAAGCAAATTATTTTTACAAATAGGTATGAAAATATGTAGTTGTGATAATTTACAATGTAATTCACATCACATTTGAGAACATAAAACTGGCTAAGAAGGAAAAGGCAAGGAAGTCGCATGTGATGTGGAGTGACTTGATTACGTAGTCTTCAGTGACATTCCCCCCTGTCCCGGCGCCCTGCATCAAATTACACAGAATTATTGATTTTATATTCTGTGTGATTTGTATTTTGGGCCTGAAGATGGTCGAATGAGATCTATACTAAAGGCAAACGAGATGTCTAAAAGTTGTAGTTGTAATTGGAATTTCGTGAACACGTCACCCGAAGCAGCCGACAGTGAGAGCGTAACACGTGTCACTCCAAATGCATTTACCATTCACGTCACTTGCATTGAAACAAAATCATTTTTGAAAAGAATCTTTAAATCTCTTTAGGAAGTTTTTCTCTCGTATGGTTGATTAGAAATATCATTTCACATTTACAACTAGTATTTGTATCAAGAGTACATTTTCCTACAGATTATTGACCTGATGATTGTCATCTAAATGTCAATCAAGTAGAATAATAAATTTGTATTCACATTGCAATAACGAAATGCGAAAATCCCGATTGGCAATCTCTGTCCAGTCGCGTTCGGGTCTGCATTCCCCTTCCCAAATGCCGTCCAACTCCATTCCCCAACGAGACCACCATCAGGTGATACTTAAAAAAGAATCACAATGCTTTTAAGCAGTTAAAAATAATTAGGATACTTTTGCATCCTCTTCGCGGAAACTGGATCCTAATTTGCGGTCTGCGCGTCGATGTTCGCGTCCCCGCCTCTCGTCCATGTCCATCGCCTTTTCGTTCGCGAGGACAACGGTAGAGGTCTCGCCAGGCGCTGCGTGTTTAATTGAAGGGAATATCGCGGGTTCCTGTGCAACCGCCTTTTCAAAGAAGTCTAGTACATTTCAGTACTTCTCAATACTTTTTGCAGGTATACTATTTATCGAAACTGAACGTCATCCGCTTACCATACCAAAATTTGATTGGTAAAATTCAGTGCTGTCTAACTCGTGTTGGCCCTCGGGTCATTTTTATACGATTTCGATCAATCGGGAAGAGATGAGGTCCGGAGAAACGCTTCCGCCGAATAACACAAAAGAGTCATTTTCATTTATTTATAACACAATATTTTGATTCTCATCAACAAATGTATATTTCGAGCTGGAAACATTAAAAATTAAATAATAAAATGTTTTCATATTTCTAAGACTAATGAATACTAGTATCGCCTCTCCGATATCCAACTATGTTTTCATATCGTGACGTAATTCCGAACACAATTCTCTAATTTCCCTCAACGGACATCCCACGTAAACTATTTGTTCTGACAGCATAGATTTATTTCACATACGTTGTGCCCCCAACGTTGGGTGAAAATTTTGATGTAAAAAGTAAAAAAAAACGTTTCGCGGACCACGAGTTGGACAACGCTCAAATAATCGAAGAAATTTTATTGAGAGCAGTTGAAGAGACGTTTAAGTCTACAGATTAATGATAGAAATGGATATATCAAATTTTGGAAGTGCTCTTGAAAAGGAAATCCCTTTAGTTTAAATCTTCCAATATTAATAAAAATTTTCCTCCTGGAAACAAAAGGCTTTTTTCTCTTGGAATTAAGAACATAAAAAAAATTGCAGGTATGTGACGGCAGCACCCCAACATGGATTTTTTAAAGAGAATATGCGCTTTGATTGCTCAAATTTAGTCCATATATGCCCATCCTAAAAATCGTTTTGCCCACCCCCCGAAAAAATGTTATGGGCAAAATAAAATTTTGGACAAATTTTTTTTCCAGCACCCTCGAAGTTGAAATAGGTCAAAACAATTTCACAGTTGGATTGCCCAAGGTATGCCCACCCAATAAATTTTTTTGCCCATCCAAGAAAGTCATAGGTAAGATAAATTTTTGTTTTTCGTGACGGGAGAACCTCCAAATTCGACTTTTTCAAAAAAAACATACGCATTTGGATTGCCCAAGGTTAGCCCATGTGTGCCCACCCAAGTTTTTCATAATATGTTTATGTTTCGATGCTGCTCTATTGCTAGATGGTTTATTATTCAAGGCTAAATATAAGTACTTAATTCAATTATTAGTCGTTCTTGTAGTGTTAGCGTGAATGATTGTGTGCGCACACGAAAAATACGATCAAAAATTCGTGATAAAAATATAAGACGATACGTAATTAAAGAGTACCTAATCTGCTCGCTTTCTGATTAATGTCTCTTAGAACTTTTTAAAAATAACATGATTTAACACGAATAACATTAATTGCATGATTTTATTGTTTGCATGTGGTGCTATAGATTTTTTTAAAAATTTTCTATTATTACTAATAATCATAATAAATGTATTGTCAAAAAAGCAGTACAAACTGCGTCTGACCACGTGGACGACAATAAACTAATTTACTCTCCGGAAGAAAGCAAGGGACCATCCCATCAATTCCGATCAAGGGCCCTAAGGCAGAGGTGGATTCAAAATTTCAGCAAATGTACCTAGATAAGATAAAAAGTTAGCAGCGAGTTATAATACTAACAGAATGTCAATTTGTTTGTAACTTAACACAAAAAAATTATTTTACATGTACAAATTATTATCGAACTGTAGATTATTCCGAGTATAGTGTTTAAAAATCGTAAGAATTGAAATAACACTAAATTCACGATTTATTGTTACAAAAAAACGCCCCTAGACAAGGCCTAGAGAACCTGTATAAGAAATCCGCCTCTACCGGAAGGAAAACCGGAGAAAATCCCAGGTCAGGATGGGGCCATTACTTCTTGGATGGTTGATATATCTGCTCAAATGTTAATGTATAATAACAAACATGTGTAGCAAGGTAGGAGAATATTAAAGCAAAACTTTTTTCATCAATGCATCATCAGGTTAGAAATTAAAATAAGTTTGTTTGAAAAGTTTATCATGCAAACTATTAATTAGAATACAGAGAATGAATAATGTAACCTATTATTTGTAAATGTAAGTATTTATATAGAAGTACATAATTCAAGGAAATAATGAAATAGATAACATTGTATTCAGACAAAAGAAAATATATTGATAATAATGAAATATCTATAATATAAGACATGTTGCATTATAATGTAAGGCTAGTTCCTTAAACTTATTTCCTTCAGTCTTGATTTTTTCCAGAACTAATTTCACACGAATAAAATTCAATATACGGAAATATTAATTATTTTGTTACATAAATTTGTCACAGATAATTTTCACTGCATATAAACATTTTATTTATTTGTTAGTAGATGGCACCCGAAAACTGGCGAAAACGACTTGTTGAATACGGTTTCAATACAACCGCCTTGGTGATTGGCCNAAATTAAGCAAAAAAAAAATTATGAAAAAAAGACCTTACCCTGAAAAAAAAAACACCTAAAGCTTTAATCTTTTTAATCAATAGTAAAAACCTTCAAGAACAACATACTAAAAATCTCGCACTTCCCTCTTTTACGCGGGGTGGAATATTTAGGACCTCGGGTACAGGGTTACACTTACACGCCTCTACTATCAAAATTATGACGTCAATCTTAGTGAATGAGGTCTCAAATGAAAGATGACATTCTAAAGATTGCAATAAATAGCACTTTTGGCAACAATGGCGCAGACTGAGACGCACGAAATTTAATAGAACTTCGAGATCGCGCGCACGCCGTTTAATATTGACGAGCTAAATGCATAACTGTGGGTTATATTAGGTTTACATTATTGAACACACTTTTAACGTTTATTCGTGTATATTTTTATTCGCAAATTTTATTTTTTGGCGACTTTTGAACGCGTTGCACGCGTCCGATTACAGTGTTGCATGGCGCGGAGAAGAACGCTGGAGACTAATCACGCGCCATTGTGAAAATAAAGAAAATTAATGATAATCAATTCGAATTACGTGACTAGAACTAAAAAATAAAATCTTAAGACAAGGAAAATGTAAACATGAGGAGACCGAAAATCAAATGAAACGCGATTGACGAATGTGCGAAATAAGTCGTAACGGTTGTTGCATTGACGTGTGTGTGTGTGCCATGGACTTTAATCACGAACAGTTGTTTCCCACTTGTCTGTGAAATGGAAAATATCAGGTTGTTCCAAGGAGTCCGAAACCCGCTGAATGTCTTCACCAATATGGCGACAAACAAAGAACCCGTGTCAGAGGATCCCTCGGAAATCATATGTTCGTCTTCACTCCACGTAAACTTGCTTACTTCCTTACCACGCTCGGGAAAGGATATGACGAATAAATAAATAAATATATAAATAGATTTATTGTCAAATAAGCAGTACAAACTGCGTATGACCACATGGAGGACAATAAACTCTCCGGAAGCAAGCAAGGGACCACCCCATCAATTCCGATCAAGGACCCTAAGGCAGAGGCGGATTAAAAAATTTCAGCAAAAATTCCTAGATAAGATGAAAAGTTAGCTACGAGTTATAATATCAATAGAATGTCAATATGTTTGTAATTTAACACAAAACATTTATTTTACATGTACAAATTATTATCGAACTATAGATTAAATAGAAGATCGTCTTTCGGAGTCTGTTCCTGTCTTCGAATTGCGGAGGTTGCTGGCTACGCATTGATAGTACATGTGAGAATAAAGAAGAACTAATTATGAAGTGTTATATGTAAATCATCCCTTACGGAGAGTACGACAAGTATCATCAGTGCAAAAGGTTTGGTGGGTTTAATTAGCGTCTCGCAGATGAGGAATGATCATCTATTTTCTAGCATTCCGTCTGGCAGTATAAAAAAGTATTTCACTTTTTATGCAATTGATGTTAAATATGAAAAATGTTGCAGTTGCGATGTAAATAAAGTTCCGAACGTTTAGAATCAGCGATTTGTTTTCAATTCATGTAAAAATGTTTGAAAAGACGTTTGCATGTGATATAACGATGATATGACGAAAAACATCACCCTCCTGCTACCTCCTCCGTCTACCCCTAAGAATGTTCATTTTTTATTTGTCTGCAATAAATGAATTCATTCATTCATTGCTTAGACAAATGAATTAGTGCACTGGCCAAACCAACAGATGTAACAAATGAAGTAAAATCTACCGTATTTTACGGTCTATAAGACGCACCTTAATTTTTAAGCAATTTCTTTAAAAAAATAACAATTTTACCATTTTTATTATTAGATTCCAAAGCCAGACTAAAGAAAAATCATAGTTTATGAAACCGAACTGACCGATAACACAAATCATTTCAATTCAAGTTCACTGGCGCCGTAGACTGCAATGACGCATCATAGTCTTGACAATGTCCTGGGCGTGTGACGGCGGGGCGGGAGGGTCACAGTGTTAGCGAAACTTGTGAATCCCCGCAACTCGCATCGGTGCACTGCTGCTGCCAGTTGAATCCAATGTTGCCAGATAGAGATAGGTTTCCCGCGGCTTCGAATATTGGGCCATTTTTAAGAATTTTAAATCAAACACTGGACATTTTTATATTAATTTCGAGTATAAGACGCACCTGAATTTTGGAGGCAATTTTCTGAAGAAAGAAGTGCGTCTTATATTTCGTAAAATACGGTATGTTGTTTAAGGAATATTGCTTAACGGAATAAGAATTTTTTATTTAAGGCAGATTTGTCAACAATAATTTGTCATTTATTGTTTCCAACAATATTATCGCAAGACAAAGAGAAGAAAGGATTTGATGATAATATGATTTTCTCTATGTGATTTGGAAATTATTAATATTGAAGTATTTTATTCCAAATATAAAAAATGAACATTTCTCGTGAATTATGCCTGCAGAGGATACCGCGTTTAAAAAATTGCGCCGAGATCTCAATGTCGTAGGAGGTGTGGGAAGGAGTACGATTGAAATACTTTAATGTAAATTGCACACCAGAACCAACACTTACCAGACTCACGGGCCGTAAATTACGCGATAGAACGAAACATTGGCATCCTACTTTCATTGTAAAGCTCGGTTTTTTTGTGTTAATTAAAAAGTTCTGAATTGCAAGTATTTTATACAAATATCTTTATTATTCTTTATACTTCGTTGTTCCCTTTCCAGCATATTTTCTTTTGAAATTGTTTGTTGGGAAAGTATTGTAATCACAATCATCAACTATATTCCATTTTTTATTACAAACATTTATCCTTTATAAATATACACATGCAAATTCTGAAAATTAATATTTAGTAGCAGACCTGTCTTCTTGATATATAATACAACTATAATAAGTAAACACTTAAATTAGAGAAAAGGAGCTTATGAAGTTTACCGCGTGTTCTCGCAATTGTGCACATAGTGGGCGCATCGCAGTTTTAATTGTTTTTTAAACCGTGCAAGCTCGCAAATGATACTTCGGAAGAAAAAACACAGGAATATTTTTTGTTGGTAATTTTATAGTGTATAAATTTCATCAAAACTATTTTTACGATAAAATGTATCGCTGAAGAGATATTTTCGAAAAAACATTTTTCGGGACATTTGACCTTAAATAAAATTTTTAGAACAAGTCAGATCGACGAGGAATTTCCACACTTCATTAGAAATGATGACCTTAAGGTGTATACCAAATTTCATCTCTATGCGAATTTTTGTTGAGCGTAGTCTTTTTTCCGTCTATTTTCCCTGGGCTGTAAGACCATTCATTGACAAGTCATATGTAGAATGCTCCATACATTTTCATGAAATTACAGACCAAATTTTGGAGGTAAGGTTCTTGAATGAACTTGATGATGTACAATGAGCGGCCAAAGTTAAGGAGTTGGTCCAACAAGGGTTCGAAAAAATAATTAATGTCATAATACTACAAATATTATTGAGGTTCCGAAAATATAAGCCGTATTCTTCGCTCTTCATATTTACGGTAGTTATAAAGAAATATTGTTCCGCACTATTTCCTTATCTCCGCCACCGTTTATGTTAGTATGTTAGTCTCGGCAGCAAGACATGAACAATTATAAACAATTGTTCGGTCACAGTCGGCGATGTTAGGTTTGTTAGACCCGGCGATTTAGTTTTAAGAAAATATGTTGTAAGTGTGAAGATGGAGGCGATGGAGGAGGTAGCAGCACTCGCGGAAGGATATACGAAGAATAAGGTTATTTTTCTACGACTTTGGACCGGAAGGTAGAATTGGTCCCAATGAGCATTAATAATACTTACCTTAATCAGGTGAACTTGCAATTAGTCGTTGTAGTGCCTGGTAGTCGAGACGTATTCTGAAGAACCTATTCCGAATCCTCACGCAACGAATTAATCACTTTTATTAACGAAAACACTCGTTATCACTCGCTAGAACTGGAATTCACTGCGATCGTTTCCTTCGAAGAAATGTGAGAAGAATGAACGCCACGCCGTCATCAGTCGTGATGAGCTCCCGTGTACTGCTCCACGTGCGAGAATCTGGCCTGGACTAACTTCTGTGTTCCTGTGCAGCTTCGAACTGAATGCTGACCTCTTTTGAAAGAGCTACGAAATAGAATACTTATTTAGGAGTGGGTGGCTCCAGGAAACTCACGTCATCGTAGTGAGACGACAGCGGGCTCCGTCCGCGCGGTCCGGTCAGCAGGGTCAGGTCATGATGGCGTGGACAGAACATGGATCTTCCGCTCAAAGGGGAGTTTATGAAGTAGATAGTGTTTAAAGACATTTAGAGTGGGGAAAACCTGGATAATTTATCAATAATAATTTAAAATGAAATATTGTTACCAAAGTTGTTGGCTCATAAGTAAAAATACATACCGTATTTTACGAAATATAAGACGCACTTCTTTCTTCAAAAAATTGCCTCCAAAATTCAGGTGCGTCTTATACTCGAAATTAATATAAAAATGTCCAGTGTTTGATTTAAAATTCTTAAAAATGGCCCAATATTCGAAGCCGCGGGAAACCTATCTCTATCTGGCAACATTGGATTCAACTGGCAGCAGCAGTGCACCGATGCGAGTTGCGGGGATTCACAAGCTTCGCTAACACTGTGACCCTCCCGCCCCGCCGTCACACGCCCAGAACATTGTCAAGACTATGATGCGTCATTGCAGTCTACGGCGCCAGTGAACTTGAATTGAAATGATTTGTGTTATCGGTCAGTTCGGTTTCATAAACTAAGATTTTTCTTTAGTCTGGCTTTGGAATCTAATAATAAAAATGGTAAAATTGTTATTTTTTAAAAAAATTGCTTAAAAATTAAGGTGCGTCTTATAGACCGTAAAATACGGTATTTAATTTTGACCATTATTATTGGCAATCCGGAGAGGTGGAATGTTTTTCCTGCTTGGAATTAAACAATGGACTTTCCAGGTGGGCAATAAAGTCAGAAGGGGTGAAATTATCCGGCTTCCACCCTTTAATTCGAACACTGGTAAGACGGAATCCAATACAGTAGATCTAAGTGAGAAGCAAAAGTATTTTAAAAATAAAGAAATGAACTAGAGGAAACCTAACATATTTAATTCGTAAAATGTATTCTTTTGAATTAATGATTCGTACAAACTTAATATTCGTTTAACCTAATGTATTAAACAAGAAAATTAGTATTATAACATTAAATCATTATATATCATTAAAAAATTGCTTTTCTGGTCTTGTTGTTAGCGAATGTCAATCCTTTCTGCTTCAGTGGTAGTGCATAGAACATTCGAATAGAGATGCATACTTTAGGAAATGTGGTTTTAAGTTTCTGTTTCTCTCATGTGTTCAGGAGATTAAGAGGAGCAAGATCATTTTTAAAGATCGCTGGCTGAATTGATTTCAAGTGGTACATTTCTTCTAACTGATCTCCACTTACATCAATGCCGTAAAAATTTACAAATTTGTTTGATCTTTCAATAAGTTCCTCTTTTGAAAGTGTTGGATATTTCCATAAAAAACCGAACATTTCATCAATGTTTCGAATAGTAGTGTATCATGTGGTGATATTCACAATAACACAGTCCAGTAAAATATAAAATACTTTCATTTTAAAACGTTCCCGTGGATCGCAATTATCTTNATCTGCTAGTCTCTTTTGGACAGTTCGTTTTTCTGGAAAGGTTGTTGCCGAATCTACATTGGCACTGACAAGTTTACTATCTTCCAATATGTTTACCCAGCAACATCTTAAGTGTTTTAAATCATTCACTAAACTGTCCAAATTCTTCACTTCTACACCGAGAGTAGTTCTTCTAGCCTGTAAAACTTAGTTTCTGTAATCAAGTGCGGTCAGCACTTTATACCAAACAGATGACATACCACATTCAAAAGACTCAATATATTTTGCAAGATCTTTGAGATCATTTCAAGTTTCACGAGATTTTGAACGTCTCTGGTGCCTCGTAGGTTCGTAGAAAATGGCTTCACGCCTTCAATTCTCGAGGATCATCTTATATTAGAAATGAAGTTCAAAAACTTCAAATGTTTTTGTAAGATTTCCCATCGCTGTGGACTTGAACTGAATGTGTTACAGCATTTTTGGAGACTTCCAAAGAACATTCTGCACTTCCGTACAACATTCTGCAGCTTCAACTCCACACAGATTCAAACTATGACAGGTGCATGGTGAATAAAGGGCCAGAGGGTTGTCTTTAAGTATTCGACTCTGCGCCCATTTGTACTGATCACTCATGTTACCACCATTATCACAGCCTCGTCCACGACAATCACTTAGGGAAATGTGGTATTTGGCGAGACTGGTCGGGATCCTTTCTGCAATGGCCTCACCGGTTTTCTTGTTGCAACCAGAAAGGCGAGAACACGTTCTTGAATCTCATATTCAGTGCTCTGGATCTGTTCGTTTGGAGATAAAATGAGATATCGCAAAATAAAAACACTATGTTCTACATGTGACGATTCGGGTGTTGCATCTACTGTAAGTGAGTAGTATTTAGCATCTTCTCTTTCTTTTAAAATAGCGTGTGTGACTTGTTCGGAACGTTTGATGAATTCGTTTCGGCTGTCAGGAGAAACATAGTGTACTTGCAGTCGGCAACGAGCGACCTGAGATCCCTTCACTTTACTCACATGATTTTTTAACACGGGATCGGATTGTAATTTACTCAACAACAATATAAATAGAAATGAATTAATAATTTGAGTGAACCTTAACATAGGTTTTCCCTTAGTTTTAACAGAGTCATTATACGGGAAAAATTTTTACTCATCTGTTTTCCTACCATAGCGCAAAACATATTTGTATGTCCCCTGTTTGTTACGTCCTGTTAGATCATTTTAATCGCATCTCGTACCATGCACATTCTGCAGGAGACTTTGTGGAATATATTGTATCTTGTTCTTGTAGATACCATGTTCGAGTCTTTATCTAGCCTTCTGACCCCTTCTTTTTTGTTTTTGTTTTGCCCATACCCTTTTTTGTTTTTTAAGGATGGGCAAACATTTATTGGATGGGCATAAGTAGGCTTACGTTTGGCAATCCAACTGTGCATC
>NNCF01126230.1:525369-549020 GCA_002313205.1 Laupala kohalensis | reverse complement strand
TTGGGGGGGGGGGGTGCTACCGTCACAAACCTAAAAATTGCTTAAAAATTTCAATCCTCTTTGTTGAACTAAAGGAAAAAAATATTCTCCTTCCTAAAATTTTCTCATTTTAGATCACTATACTATCACGGCCACCTTAGTTAATAAGGTGTCCGTGATAGTATCATGTCAATTCTAATAAGTGTAAAGAGGTGAAAATGTGAGAAAAAATTGAACTAAAATGCGCGTGAGAGTAATTCACGCACGTACAGAGCTTCGGAATGGTGTCTGGAGAAGAGAGATGGGTGTGAATTAGGAAATAAAATTTATGAGAGCACTCGAACTATACGCGTTCTTTCTGATTGAACATCAATATTCGTAAGCTCTAATTATTGCGAATACTTCATTTCAACTATTTTCTCTCAGGATTAGTGAGTGGATTTGACTCTTAAAAGGGAGATCTAGTATTTTTATCAGAGCTTTGTACTATATTCATGCCTTTAAATATACTATTTTTTTCTGTGAATAGTATACTAGAGCAAGTCCTGTGTTTGGACACAGAATCGTAAGCAACGGGACGATCCGTTACAAACTTGCTCATAATAATAACAATAAAATAACGTCATTAAAATCTGCAAGTGACAACGTGCGAAGTCTTTCGTATGTTATCTGGAAACGAGCAAAGGATCATCCCATCAATAAAAGATCGCGAGATAAATTGGAGTCAAACCTGTTGGGATGTTGGGATGCGGTTATAAAGATAAAGGTTGGCTTGTAATACTGTCATAAGAAGTTATAATTATGGTACATTATAAAAAGGAAGATATTACGTCATCGTACAAACATCACCTTTTCTTCTGATCACCACGAATGGGTCCAGGAAAGTCTATTGTCGAAATTTTGTGATTATGTCCAATAATAATGTATGTTTGTGGTGAACGTATTTGTTCCTTAAAAACTCACCAACAATGAATTAGTTGAGGACTTGTTTTTATGTTTGTGGGCAGCTTATTAATGACAGCGCATTACGGAAATCCTGTGAGTGATTTACGTATCCGGAAGTATCACACTGTTAGTCCAGGAAAATATACATTCCACAAAGGAAAAATTCGCGTAGAGAGGAAATTTGATAAATACCTTAAGGTCATCATTTCAAATAAAATATCAAAAGTCCTCATTGATCTCATTTGTTCTGAAACTTTTATTGAAGGTCAAAGGTCACAACTGTTTTTTCGAAACTACTTCTTCAGCGATAAGTTTTATAGTAAAAATTCTATTAATTTTTAATATTTTAAATTTGTCTACTTAAAATGTTCGAGTAAGATTCTTCCCCCGAAGCATCAATTGCCAACTAGCGACGTTTAAAAAAGCGATTATTGAATTATTTTATCGTAAATTTCTCCACAGAACCAACTTTTACCAGAGACACGGGACGCAAATTACGTAATTAAACGAATCATTGGCATATTACGTTCCATAGTAAAATCGGGTTGTTTGCGTAAATGAAAAAGTTCCGATTGGCAGATAGTTTATAAAAATTTATTTATTCTTTATACTTTGTTGTTCCTTTCTAAGATTATTTTCCTTTGAAATTGTTTGTTCAGAAATGTACCATAAGCACAATTATAAACTATATTACATATTCTCTTCAAATGATATTTATCTATGAACATACATATGCGAATTCTAAAAATTAATAATTAATTGCAAAACAAGTCTTCTTGATATTTAAAATATAAGTACTATAAATAAGCACTTAAATACGAAAAGTGTGTATTAAGTTTACGGAGTTGTCTCGCACTTGTGTGCACAACCAGTAATTTTTTAACCTTGAGAGCTCGTAAATGATGATTCTGAGGAAAAAGCAAATTCGAACCTTTTTCAATGGCAATTATAAAACAAGGCAAATAAGGAAAATTTATTGGAACTGCTTTTACGATAAATCCTCTCGCCGAAGAAATATGTTCAAACAACCGTTTTTCGGGACCTTGAATAATTTTCTTAGCACAAGTGGGATCGATGGGAACTTTTGATATTTCATTTGAAATGATGACTTTTAGATTTTTGACAGCAAATTTCGTCTCTGCGAATTTTTGTCGAACTTCGCCTTGTTTTTCATTTTTCCTGCGCTACATCGAAGCGCGTCTACCTTATCCTTCTACGATGGCGTCAGTCTGTCTGCCTGTCTTGTTATATTGCCGAATTCGAGTTTCTTTTACTGTGAAAGAACTTGAGTTTCTTTTACAGTGAAGAGAACTTCTTGCTTTTCCTGGTTCATGAATTGGCATTATCTTTCCATATTTCCCGATGGTGGTAAATTACCCTCGCATTTGATATTGCACTATGCGCTTGCGTTCTTAGGATCTCTTTGAAATGTGTTTGGTAACAGAATGGTACTCTTTTGTTCGGACCGAGTAATTTTATTTGTTTTTGGGAGAAATGTATTTGATCGAAAAGTTCTGTTTGTACTTCGTTTTCAAAGAATTCAATTAATTTAATGGGTTACTAAGTAATGCTCGTATTTCTGATTTATTTTGTTTCTTTCTGCTGTATTTGATCAGTTAATGCGGGGGGTGGGCTCTTGTTATTCACGCGATAAAACCGAAGCAGAACTCAGTCACATTTTCCATTATGACTGCAGTGCTGCCGAAAAAAAACATAGTCAGGAAATAACTTAACAATGTCCAATGCTTTTAATATAATTAATTAAAATATATATTTTTAATAAATAATAATCACTAATTTGTATTCTTTGTTCCCCAGAAGTAGCGTCTCGCATCATTATTCAATCGCGGAATGATTGTGTTCATGATCTCTGTGTTTATTCCGGGATTTTCTCTCATTTTCCTTGGCCTTTCTTCCTGAGAGTGAAATGGTGTAACTAACAGATTTCTTAACAAAGAATTGATACTAAATTATTTTCAAATCGATAAAGACGAGCTAAATCGATACCGTCTCGATAGTACAACTTGTAATTCATGACGTTTTGTCGAAAAGTAAATAATTTTGTTTACTTCTTCTTCTCAATCCACTAGATTTAATTTATGGTTTACGATGCAAACATTCCCCCACGAGTAGGTACTCGGAAGCAGTGAGTTACAAGTATATGCTAGTACTTCAGTACTTATAAGTATAAGTACAAGTATTTATAAATATAAGTAGTACTTCCCGTCGTTTGCGTCCAGCATAAAAGCTTCGTTCTTGTTGTGTTTCCAAAACGACCAATACTCTAGTCCCCTCCACAAAAAAATTCAGCGGAGAAATTCAACCTAAGAAAAATAAATTTGAACTGAAAAGCAGGGAGTTTATTTGTTCATTGTGAATCACTCGATTATCCTCCTCAGTTGTGATCATACGTAGTTTCTAATTGCTTCTAAATTATTTATTAAATTAATTATTAACTTGTAGTCTAACTGGTTTGAAGTTGGCGCACCAGTGTAATCATTCTCAATCCATCCACAAGGAAAATGATTAATAATTTCATTCCCTCGCGTTTACGTTGGTGGTACATTTGGATATTTTTAGTAGAATCGAACTCTTCATTTTCTTGCACGTGTGCGCCATTGCTTTCAGAGTCATTGTTGGGATCGTGGTGCTATTTGCGTTTCAAAGGAATTTCTCTCTCAATGATATTTGTATTGTAAATTAACTAGTAGTCTTTACAGCAAATTGTTACTGATTCAATATTAATACACATTACATCAATTATTAGCAATTCTTCCTACTGCGCTTTGCGAAAGGAAGAATTTCTTGAAATTTTCGCTCAGCTAGTTTTAATTGTTGATTAATTAAACGATTATGTGAAAAAATAGATGGCCAATAAAAACAGCCGCGATGAAAAGTTGATGTAGATGCATCATTAGCGCCTTTGAGAAGACGAGGGAGATGAAGGACATTTATCAAACACTGAATTGTAGAGAAGCGAAACTAAATATTAAACCGTATGAAATATAAAACTTTTCTTTTTGCAAGACATTTCCAATCTTTGTAATCTATTTCCAATTTTGCAATCCATTTCCACATTATATACAAACATTTTTTTTTAAATATCAAACAAGAATCAGATCTTTTATTATTTTTATTGCGACGAATTCTACGGAATTCGATTGTTTTCTGTACGATAATATGTATTTGAGAGATAATATTTATTTTAATAAGTTCCAATTCACAACATAGTATTTATCTTAATAGGACGACCAATTGCTTTTCCCTTAGTTCACCACAGAAGTCGTGGACGCCAGCTATAGAACATTGTGACGGGATGCTTTCGTGAACAGCAAACTAGTTTTAAACGATAAGCTTTACAGTAAGAGTCGGATTGAAAGAGCACATAAGGATTGGTCGTTCAATTCGCGACTACACGGATCGACTTTCTTCTCATATACAAAGTATCACATTCTTATTCTGGTGATTAGTAGTATAGATCTGCCGATTCTTTTTATCTAAGTCACTTGACTGAGGTAGGTTTAGTTATTATGACTTTTATAGGTGTGTTTGCATTTGTCGATCGCAAAAACAGCGCGAAGCAATAACCTTCAAAAATGGATGATAGTAGACCTTCCTGCGGATATGTGGGAGGGTGGAGTGTTGGATGATTAATACAAAAAGCTTCCATTACGGGAGAAAAACGTGTGATCGTAAATACATTTGTTACCTCATCATCGTTGCAATAATTTTCTGGTTGTTGTATATACTAGTATCTCTTTCGGATTCCATAAATTTATCAAAATCGAATCTCTCTATACAAAGAAGTGTGTCCCGGGCGGTGTGTGTATGTCAATTGTGCAAATCTACAGATTTAATCCTAGCTTGATGAACATTTACAGACTTGAGCTTCAAAACTCTAGGAAGAGCACTTGAGTCTACTTGAGATTTCGAAATACCCTCCTCCCCCCACTTTCTTTACTTTTTAATTTTCGTTTTTTTTCTCACGAACTGATTGAGATATCAACTTGATGTTTGCACCTCAACATTGCTAATTTAAATATCTAGAAACGGGATTTTCGATTTTTCGATTTTTATTCTTCAGTGGATGTAGGAGGAAGAATCGTTTTCACGTTTTCGTGGTTTTCATTCGGAAGTCTTTAATAAGATTTCATTGTTGCTTTTCACTCACTAGCAAGTTTTATTCATTGTTGTGTAGAGCAGCGTTTCCCAAATTGTGTTCTGCAGTGCAAATTTCACATTTTCTCGCAAGTATAACACATCGCGATCAAGTACACATTGTATATGTAATGGTTATGTCATGTTACAAATACTTAGCCGCAAAACGCATTGACAGACATTGTTGTATCATATTTAACCGGAAAGAAACGATTTTACGAAAACCCACCCCTAAGGGGGTGAAATGGGAGTTGGAATGTATTAATCGCACCATAACTCTCGAGTGCCTGGAGCGACTTCAATTGAACTTGATACACAGATGTTTGACTATATGACAACAAGCATTATGGGGGTAAGACACCCCTTGCACCCCCAGGGAGGGGCGGAGAAGGGGATTACATGTGAAAATAGTTTTAAAATCTGATTTTAGATTCGAAACCATAGGTTCCGGTGGCGTCGGGATGAATAAGAACGTCCCAGATCTTTTCTAAGTTAATAATCAGTCCACATTGCAAACAATATACCCCTAGCATCCATAGAGTGGGGGTGGAAAAGAAGAACACGTAAACGTAATAAAAAGAACGTTTTGGGATCATTGAAGTGAAGTGACACTCTCATTGCCAGATAAGTACACGATCACCTCCTCCTATAAGGAATAAACACCCTTTGTGTAGGGGATGAGGAGTAAAATGTAAAAATAATCGAAAACTACCGATATTAGTGTTGAGATCGTAATTTTCAGGGTCGCTTAAATTAATAGCGACATTCTTGAAGACGTCAAAGCCAACAATCTGTCTGTATAAACTCCAGCACCCCTGGGGAAGGAAATGCCATGAAAAAATATCGAACATGACATACCAGTGACGGGTCCATAATTTCTGGCGTCGCTGAGATCGTGAAATCCCGAATTCGTGCAAACTCAGCCCCCATGAAGCACACCACTGGCACCCCTTGGATGTGAAAGTGGTGTGTGGAAATGGGTCTATGGATAAAAATAATTAAAAACTAATATTAAAATATAAAGAAACAAAAATGCGTCGGATACATAGTTTTAGGGTTGACGAGATGTTTCAATTCAAGATGAGATCACATAAGAGCGGAAAGGGCGAGACGTAAAAATACCGATATTAGTGTCGGTTCCATGGTTATTGTGTATTCTATAATGAATATTCGTATTTCCAATTACGTACTCTTCAGACCACATGAAGTGCATGACACCCCTAGATTTGGGGGTTGGGAAGAGCGTGACAAAAAATATCAAAACTGTCCGCTAAGAAAGAATTTTACAAAAATTCATTCCAAAGGGTGTGAAATGGGAAATTGAATTACATCAGTAAAAATAAAGGATCGAGGGTTCACACCAACACTAATATAGCCTCCAACATTAATGGATACCAATGAGGATATGAGGGAGAAAAATAAAATTGGAGACGTATTACAGAATTGACGCGAGCGATGCTGCGGCTACTCACCTGGTACGTGAATATTCGAATTGTGTTTATTTCATACTCCACAAATAGAGTAAATTTGAGACATTTTAATATTGTAAAATGTAATAAAAAATCATTTATTGTAAATTTACGTAAAACTAATTTTTAATTGTTTCCTTTTTCGTTTTCAGAATATAAATATTATAAAACTAATTATGGATATTTGTTTAAAGAGAGGAACTACTGAAATATCTCCTGCCGAAAAAGAAAGAATTACCCACTGAAACTGCTTCTTCTTCAAAAACTAAGACTAAAGAACAAGTGTTACCTTCGAACAGACCAAAAAGAAAATATGATGACGGTTATTTAAAGCTTGGATTTACGTCTACTGGCAATTCAGAAGCTCCCGATGCAATGTGCGTTTTATGCTACAAGACACTCGCAAATAGTTCTCTAGCTCCTGCTAAACTTCGTAGACACTTGAAAACAATACACGCTGATTGGAAAGAAAACGATGTGATTTTTTTCAAAAGTCATCGTGACATTAAAAAATCCAAACTTCAAATTATTACAATGGCTAAAACTGAAATGAAAGTGCAACAGAGGCATCTTATCGTGTGAGGTCTCCAATCATTGTCTAGAGTGAAGCTCATTCGATTGGAGAGATTCTTGCGAGAAAGACATAGTGTCATGTGATTAACGAAAGAGCACCCCCAAAAAATAGATGCTGTACAACTATCAAATAATACTATTTCACGACGCATCAAAGACTTTGTCACTGACATAGAGAAAGAGCTAATGCGACAACTTGAACTTTTCAATGCAATGGATGAATATACTGACGTCGCAGGACTGACTGGCTGTACTCCTAGTTTTTGTTCAGTATTTGAAAAAAAAAATTGAATAAGATTTACTTGTGTGTGCATATCTACATGAAAAAGCGACAGGAGATGATATATTCAACTGGATTAATGAATACTTCACAAAATTCATAATAAGTTCTTCATATTTGTTGCCAAGAAGAAATGACTTGGGAAAAATGTATCGATATTTGCACAGACTTGCTTATATGTTTTAGAAGCTTGCTTAGGAGAGAACCCCCCAGCGGACTTACATCTAGTAAATACGTGTTTGGCAAACACGGGGCCCCGAGCTGACTCTGGCATTACTTCCACTTACTTGTGTAAGGCTCCTTCCTTTCTCTTTCCTGACCTTCCTTGGTCAACTCTTATTCTTTTCGATCCCGACGCTAGGGTTTCTTTAATTTTTCTTCTTTTCTTCTTCTTATTTTTTAAATGAGATATGTTGATATTTGAGTTGTAATTCAGGAGGGTTTTTGGTGTGTATTGTTGAGTCATTCGGCGAGTCCCACGTGGGGAGAGTCATATTGACTCTCCCTAGTGCGTAACTGCATTTTCCCTACCTGAACAAGTTTTTAGGTCTATAATGACCTAGATGTCGACGAGCCGTAAAACCCCACAAAAAAAAATAATTAAGAGAAAATGTTGCGAAATACCCACACTCCTAATACAAAGTGTTATTCGTTTCAATAACACTTGCAGTAACACATCTCGTTTCCGTAATGTGTTACTCTTCTTTGTGACAAATTACTAAGATATTATTTCGCAAGCATTTCGATATCTCTTCTTGGTTTTTGAGATATGAATATGACTATGCCAGCCAGAGTCCATCTGGAGTAGCCACCATTAGTGAAAACAGGACAGTAGCGTGCCTATGTGGGGCGAAGCGGGCGGTTCTTCAAGATATCTTCAAATGCGTCACCGAAAATCACATTTACACGCTAAATTAAATTTAAATATAATTAGAAACATCTCTCATTACAGTAAAATGTATAATACTGAGCTTAATATGAAATATCATTATAATGAAACGTCTTAAATTACAATTTCATTTTTGTAATATATCTGCGGTGTGTTGTATATTTCTACAAAACACGTTTGTCTGGCTTGGATACTGTGATTTTCAAAATCACTTGTTTGGGTCGCATTAAATGTAGGTAACCTACCGACAATATCCGCAACATTTTCTTCTAACGTAACAAATCAAATACAAATTATTATAGATCGTTTACGGCCAGGTGAAAATTGCGACGGACTCGGTCTCGAACACGGGACCTCTTGCTTTGCCCGCTGGTGTGCTGCCACTGCATCGCCTTCCTCGACTCCCGAAGTCCGCACTCAAAATCCACCTGGTCCGATCCGGTAGACCTGAGCCACACCTCATAAAGGGGATAAATGATCACTGATGTTGCAAGCAATCATACCCGGTTTCCACATACCTATGTGTCGGATGCAATTCTTAACTCACAACTTCCGAGTTTCTTGTTTACTCGCTTTGAGAATCGAGCCGGGTTGTGGTGGCAGTTCACCCGCTGCAGAAGCAGGAGGTGCCGGGTTCGAGTGTCAGTCCGTTCCCTCCCCAAATGAGGACTCGGAAGTTGCGAGTTGAACAAAGTATTATGTAAGTACGGGTGTGAATGAAGTGGAATATGCAGATTAATATACACTTCCAAGTTTCTCATCCGCAACACGAACAGAACGACATTCCTTTGCCACAAACGTCCAGCATTGAAGATGGCAACTGCGTGGTCGTAAAAAAGCGTCGTGCAGATGCTTTTATAAACTGGGAACTCTCAGCAGATAGAGACTTACTTTGCCACTTTCAACAATTTATACATTTGGTTACTATTTAATTATGTTAATTGCTTAATTGTTCGATGAATCGATGTATTGTATTTGAAAGATAATATTTATAAAATTTTGTGTTTTAAAACCATGAAAGTTCCCCGGATCTCTCGCCGATTAGTCCCCTCTCTTGTCTACAGTCTACATCCATTTTTCCCCATAATTGTTTTGATAGCCGAATACATGACCATGAGTGAAACACTCAAAAATGTTATCAATTCTCTGGATACAAAAAATAGTCATTATAACGAGAATTCATGAATATGATGTATAAAAAACTTCGAATCATTAATTATACCGTTTAAAACGAAACACTGTAGTTGGGACATTGATCTCCAGTTTTGAGACTGTTTTCGTAGAATAACCTTTTCCTAATTTTGTCCGAAAAAACGACGCAACTTTCGCACAGTTCTTTTCTGTATTAAGTTTGTGACACACATAATATTTTTTATATGACATCCACTAAAAATTACATGGAATTTATTCAAATATCGTTCCCTCAAAAGCTTTATCCATAACTCTGTACAACTTCGTGACAAATATTAGCCCCACATGAGCCAACTGTTATTAGACGAGTTTATACATAATAGTTTATTTTTCATTTAATAAAATTCGGGAAATTCAAAAACAGTCCCCAGGTTGGCCAACTCTCAAGAATAATACAACTCGGTAATAACATTCTTCTAATATAATAAATTCATCATACAAAAACAACAAGCTTGCGTTGCATAAAATATATTTTTACATTCCCTTTATTTTATACAACGTTTATAAATAAATAAAATAAAATCTAAATTAAGTTCTGTACGAAAATAGGAATGTTGACTTTTATGTAGCGAAACTATTTTATTTGCCTGAGTCGTGTGGCAGATACTACTGTCTCCGCATCTCGTATATCGTAGGTGAGAATGTTTCAGTTTCGTATTTAGCGCTAACAATTTAATCAGGATATGAATAGAACATGTACAATGAATCATCGCGTAACTCACATACAATTTTTTACGAATTTGTTTATTGTTTCTTTATTACCTGACGCGTCAGTGATTTCATGTCTGGAATCAACAAAAAACATTACATCGTTTTAAAATAAATGAGCCTAGTAGCGTATTTTCTGGATGTGATTATCAAACGCTATTCTCTCGCAAAGGAAGAGGTGAGAGACGAAATCGTCAACATTCCTTTGCATGTTCTAACGTGCGTTGTTTCATTCGATACGTAGAAAAGGAACGATAATTCTAGGGACATTGGCGTATATGATGATTTCATCTTCGCGACAAAAACTTTCCTGCAATTTGTCTTCTACATTTTTCTTCTTTATTGTGAAGAACGATAATACGTTAGATGGGATTTCTTTTTTTGTTATCACTTTTGTTACGATTTTTTAAAATATTTATTTTAAAATGTAAATGCTTCGCAAATGAAAAACAAATAAACGTAAACCGCTGCTTCATACAAAAATAAAATTTCTAGTCTTAATCAATTTGTAGATGAGTTTCAGTAACACAATTCAGAATATGTATTACATGGACATTAAAGGACGTTTTACAATTCCTTTCTGCTAATGTTGTAGTTTTTTATGTTCTTTCACTTCATTCGTGCTAAGGAGAGAAATCGAAATAATTATTCTCTAAGTATGCTGAATCTCTCATAGTGCTGTGTCAAAAGAATCCAAATACAAACTGCTTTAACATATACTTCTTAAGTGCTTTAACTTTTTACCTTTCTTGCGTAAATTGATAACAGGTGATGTAAGTTGATGAGACGTGAATATATTTTTTCTAAAAATGTTATTAAGTGTCGTAATTTCGATAATACGCAGTAGTCTACCAATAATTTCTAACCTTGTATGTTGGTATTATATTTTTTTGTGGGGCTTTAGGGTTCGTTAACGGCTTGTATAAAGAATATGTAGTCGTTCTATCCTGTTTTTTATTTATATTGTATGTTGGTACAGACCGGTACATGTTAAGGTCTGGTCCGAGACCCTGACCGGTTATCCGTTACACCGGTTAATCCGTGCTTTCCGTGGAGAAACGATTTTCGTTCAAAAAGAGTCTATAATTGTATCATTGTTATCATAAATGAATAAAGAAGCAAACGAGACATTTGGTTGCACCGTACATAAACGAACACGAAAATATTGGAAACTGGACGACGAACCCGGGATTCTTGGTTCGGCTTCAGGTGCGCTGCCACTGCACGATCCTCCTCGACTCCCAAAGCACCTCACCTTATTCGATGAACCTGTCACACCCCATAGAGTGGACAAGAGACAAAATAAACCGGCGCAATTTTCACTTGACCGCAGGCGACACAAACTTTCGTCCCCGAGTAGAGATTCGGAAGTTGTAAGTCCAAAGAGAAAATATTTATTCGCAGAAATATAGACTCGGAACCAAGAGGGGAAGCAAACTCCCTCATTCTACATAAAACACTCCTAACGTTGCGGCACCTCGATTCCCTTTCTAGCAAACATCAACGCTTGAGTCACTACCTGTCAACTAAGAGAGAATAAAAATTGTTCCACAGGATAGATCGGTTAATCGGAGGCCGGTTAAGAATACTGAAATGCTTTGGTCACAACGAGGTGGTGTGTAACGAACTAGTGTTGAAGAACACAAGTCAGCAACGAGACCCAAGTTAGTAGACGTAGCTAGTAATTCTTTAGAGTTATTGATATTAGGAGAAGCTGGATAGAGGAAGGAAGGTTGGCTTTTCAGTAGTCACAGCTATATGGTCTGGGACATTAATGTGAAAAGCCACAATCTCTCTGGCCCCGTCGGAAATTGAATCCGGCATGACTTGGTGAGGAGAAAGAACGCTGCCACCTGCTCCACCAGAGGCATCACTTAAAAAACATCTGGAGCAAGTGGCAGTTTGTAAAAAAACTTCTTTTCAAATTGATGTAATACGCAGTAGAAGTGTCCAATCTCACTCAATTGGAATTAAAACTCGCCGAAGTTATCGCGTATTTTTGAAATATTATTTTCATTAAACAATTAACTTCCACATCCCATTCCTCTAACAGTCGAGGAAGACCGCAGGACATTTTACGTAGTATTGAGAATATACATATACGAATTGCAATCGTGAAAAAGTTCCGTCCGTCTGTGCGCAGCGATTCTGAATAAATGGATGAATAAATTTAATTCACATTTCGTATTTACAATAGATTTTACTTGTTGTCGATGCACGTGCTCTGATTTTGTTTTAGCTTTAAAACAAAGAGCACTTCACATGTAGGTCAAAGTACATTTTTGAATATTTTTCAAAAACTGGTCCAACGATTTTGCTTAAATTTTCTGTACGTAAAGTACAGTTAGTATGCATTACATCCGCATTAGCGGTATTTCGCTTGAAAGTTTGGTATAGACGCAGTAAAATAATTTCTATCTGCTACACATTAGTTTACTGTTTCAAGAACCTTGAATATTATTTAACATGGATGAAGCAGAGGTAGAGTAAATTAATATTCTGAATATTTATTTTACTTTCAAATATCTAATAAAAGACAGTAATTAGTTGAATTATGGCTTTGAGTTTGACTAAAATGTTAGTTATACTTCATTACATTATGATATACATTTTTTAAATTAATCTTTCTTTTCTTCCACTTATTGCTTACACTCGTAATTTATATGTCTATTGTATATATATAATATTGTTTACGGCGCGTAGTTTTAAGTTTGCCGATGATGTGTATCGAAAGAGTATGTGTTTGTAGATGTAACGTTTTAATACGTTACTTTCAAAAGTCTGCAATTATGTGTCTCTGGGTATCGTGAGCATTCCGCACACCCGACCTCCACGGACCAGTCGTAACCTCGCATCCGGTGGCGCTGCATCTTTTCGCTGCGTAAGGTTACGTATCAGATGTGTACACTGCTTCTTTTGCCGGGTGTTGTTGTTAAAGTGTGGATGCTGTGTGTCATATTTACATGTACATGCGTATTATTAGATGCGTGAGGATGTTATTTTATATTATTACTTCATGTTTGAAGAATTAAGTTGGTTACGTGTTTTTTGTCTTAAAGGTAACGTGTGATGAAAAACCTTTTTGTTTATTTTTGAAGATTTTTTAAAAATTCAACGTTCTATTGCAGTGTCAATCGTTAAAAAAATATTATATTAAATAATATATTTTAACACTCATAGAATTCTTAGACGAGATAGACGAGCTAAGCGAAAGTAAATAAATCAAACTTAATCACCTATTTAACCGAAATTAATCATAGATACGATTAAATGTTATGAATATAATTTTGCAATTTCAAATTGCAAAGAAATTAACTTATTAATTAGATTATGTAAGATTATTGATGGTCTGCTTGCTTTGTTCTCGTGATAATAATATCCTACTTATCTTTATATTTTTGTATTAATATAACTTGGAAATAGAATATAAATCTTACTGATCTTATCTCCCCCAAAATCAAAAGAACAGAATTTGTATATTACAGATTCTTTTATATAAATTGTTGGAAAATTATTTCTTTTATAAACTTTTTAAATAGGGTAAAACGAAGACGACCATAATACAGAGTAACACGTTAAAAACAACCCACTCCTAATAGAACGCTTTAATATCGCTCTCAAGTGCAGACTGAGAAACATATATAAGAAAATATGTGCGATGGTTTTGCACCTCTAGTTTTTCTATGTAAATACATAAATTCTTTTTCTGTGGTTAATTATACGAATTCAAGAACTAAATTGTTCCATGTCTGTACAATGATATGTTACGAAACTCTTTTATCAGATGTTACTGGTTTTCAAAAATTTAATTTATTAATAGTAATAAAAATGTTATCAATTGTAATGGAAATAAAAGAATAAGTATGACAATTTAAGTACTAATATCTGGGTGACCGAGCTTCGCTCGAATAGCTCACAAAATGGTCTCAAAGGGATTCAAGTCATGGTTTACTTACTCAGTTACTCTGCTGTGTAGCCATGAATATAACGAATGATAATTCCATACGCAATTCCTATTTTGCTAATTTGGTTACTGCGCAGTTTACGTTTCCCATATAAGATGTTTTGTGTGTGTGTCCGGGTTTAAGGAGTAATTCTGAAATTTTATGGAATTGACACTCCGTGTTTGCGTGGTAAAACACATACAAGGAGTACATAGAAAATAATAACCATTTGTCTTAAATTGTGCTTTCCTCCTTTATTCACTCATTCGTAAACAAATGGAAATTATCTATTCATTGTAACCCACAATATACCCTATTTATAATGTTAGACATACATGTTTATTTATGAGATACGTGTTGACCGTGAGAAAGTATTCGCCGTCACTACGACACCGATCAATGGCGAACAGTCTTCAGGTAGAAGAAGGTATTTTGCCTTTGATAGGTAATCACTTATTCTTCGGGTCTTTACTTTCCTATTATTCATAAATATATGGAAAGTATAATGAATGTTTGAAAAATAAATCGAGATATTTTCAGGTCTTTACGATAATGGTGTGCATGTGACAGATAACACACAAAATAATGAACGTATCCGAACCAAACTTGAATTTGGTTCGAGTGCATTTGGAATAGGGGCCCATTTCCGTCGCCGTAGACTCGTGTCAGCAGAATGACACTTTCGCGCGCTGCCGCTCGCAACCGGGAAAAGCAGGCGAACTGGGGTCAGCGTTGAGGTCAAGGGACAATATTTGGTTTCTTAATGACGCTACTATTGCACGTGTTAAAATTGTTCTACAAAGACAAAGGACCATGTTATATCACATTTTCATCCCAAAATACATTTAATCTGCGAATTTCATTAATATCGTTGGAGCCATTTTCGAGAAAAGTTTTGACAAATACATCGGTACATAGATACAATTATTGCTTGCTTATTTGAATTTTATACAGTCCCATGGCAATTTGTAAGTTGTGGTGGATGTAAATTTGACGCGCTGTACCGGGTAAATTATTTGTCTGATAGAAAAAGCGTGGAAAGTAATTTGTCGGAATTTTTTGCTGTTTCCTTTTTGTTAAGTAACATTTTCTTCGAAAAGTGCATTTTTATCACGTTATAAGTAAAATCCAAAAAATGACATATATTCAACACGATCTAAGAGGTTCACCTGATTGAAAGCAAATCAATAGATTGCAATCTAAAAAATACGAATAGAAAAACGTGATCTTGCACCTTAAAATGCGTAGAGGAGCAAAGCTTCAGATTTTTTCCACTTCATCTGAGAACAAAAAAGAGACCGACCGCAAATCGTAGTAAATTTTGTCTTTGTGTATTTTTACAAATAAATATTTTCTGCGTACAGTGCTCAGTTTTCACAAAATAATTCAAGAACCAAAAGAGAGCTCTATTTTTGTTGTTGATTTTTTGATTTTTTCAGATATCTCAATTTTTGTAAGGGGAAAAGTTGAATTCGTAATCAGTGCCCAGAATAACATAGAGGAGCAAAATATCATTACTCTCAAATTTTCCAGGTAGACTGTTTTTTGAACTCCGAATGACAGAGTGCGGGTGGGTGCTACCGGTAATATGAGATGGCGCTCCATCTAAAGCCGCACGTGTAATTTGATCCGCGAAAATTCCTATTTTAAATTTCTAACTTCGAAAGGACTGGAAAGGTGAGAGTGGATAAATGAAGAATTTTTGGGAAGAAATTTCATCCTCTGTTTCCAGTTTCAAGGATGAACGAGGAACACTTCATACGTAAAACGAGAGTCAACACTGAACTATAATTTTGATAAAGTGAAAAGCGATCTGGAAAACAAACAAATAGTTAGAGGAAACCCATGGATCCGGAGGTTACGCTACTTGTTACTCTTAGGTCCAATTTCACCAAATATAGAATTATCGCGATTTCCTTAAACGTGATTAGGTACATGGAATCGCGATTACATTTTATGCATTTCACCAAGTAAAAATAATCGTCGCTTGTGTTATTCAATGTTTCTGAAAAATTCTCTGGGTTGGTAGTAGTAGTATTGCAGTGCATTATGATAACTGGAAGACAAATGAAGGGCGAAAAACGCATCTTGCGACTCACCAACGTTCGCAGGAGGCAGCAGCGGGCCTCCCTCGTGCCACTGAACATAACCTATAAATTTAGCCACGAGCAAACAAACAAAACGGACGCCATATTTCTTGCAGTACTGAGGAAAATAGCGATTGGCGCTGGTAATCGAAGGGTCTTCTAGCATTGAAGTGTAAATCGCTATTTTCTCGTAAATCGAAGTTGGTTATACGCGGATGTTGATAATCACGATTTACTGTACAGAAAATCTCGTTTAACGCATTAAACGAACTTGATGAAATTGTGACTGAAGGACCGCTTTCCTACACCCAGATTATCGCACTGCGCGGTTCGCTATACGCTAGCGCATTCCCGCGCAGCGCACTATGTTCAGGAGAAGTGTTTTCCTAGCCAGCTTTCTTCAGCCGCGCCGTGGTCCGTGTATTGTACCGAGCGTTCTCAGTACAATCGCTGTCTGAATGCTGTTGACGTCTCTAGGGTCACGGATCATTGTCAGCAAAAGAAAAGGCAAGCACTGGCAATGTTAACAGTACTTGCTCAAGATATTGAGGATAAAGAGGAGGAAGTCGGACTTCGTGAGTGTACGAAAATAAGGAATGTGTAAAGAAAGAGCAGACGAAGGAGATTTCAACTTGTTGATTACCAGACATTTGATGGACGAAGGAGAACGATTTAAAGCTTACTTTAGAATCACCCGTTAAAACTTCGCCTCCATTTTATACCTCATCCAAGAAAACATTACACTTCATCCATGAGTAAAGTCTCAACTACACCTGCTGAGAAACTTCGTCTCACATTGAGGTAACAAACTGGGTCTTACAAGAAGGAAATTTTGATCAAATTTCATTTTGACGAAAGCTACACAAGTCAAAACATTACACTATTTAAAACGATATTATTACTGTACAACCCGGTGTTGCCCTGATTTTTCTTAGACTAATTTTCTTTTCTTCAAGGGCCGTTTTCCTACACGTTTTGTTACCGCGCAGCGCGGTGTGCACAACGTCTGCGCAAAATGTAATCGACTCCTCTTTGCATAATCAACGTTGCCGTTTTTGTTACCGCACTGAACAACGCTGGAAACAGTTCTACTTAACACAGTGCGCTGCACGGGAACGCAGCGCGACCGGCGCAGCGCGATAATTTGGGTGTAGGAAAACGACCCTTTATTCTGGAAACAATAAAATCTATCTATATTGTAACATCAAAGTACTTTTACTGGCACTTAAAAACATGTACACATCCGAATTTTTCAAATTCATAACAACACAAAACTTGACTGTATACACTACACAATCTCCCGGAAACCGAGCCGATCGAATATTCGCTTGCGAGGTATGATGCGGCTGCACCATTCATTAAAATTCTTGTAAAATCAAAACTATTCGTCGAAATTTTACGATTTACAGACGTTTTTTATCTTTTATAAATGCACAAAACGAATAATCCATTAAATTTGATGATAGTTGATTTTCTCTTTCTTGAAGTATTTGAACACTTCTTTTTATTAACATTTTATCGATACTTTAGGTAATTTTTGAAGATAGACATGTGCTGTCGCGGACTTTTTTGTAGAACTCTTTGAGGCAAACAATTTTGCCATTGATAGTTGTCACCTATATCTAACGTAAACAAATATAACAATAATGCTCGTCAAATGCGCAGCACGCTGCGTTATTCAGTCGTTCGAATGCAGTCGCTCTACCCCGCTGGAGATTCTACGCCAGCTTTGGTAGATTCGCTCTGTAGTAAAATGGCTACGTTGATTATGCAAAGAGGAGTCAGATTACCTTTCGCGCTGGCGTCGTGCGCACCGCGCTGCGCGGTAACAGAAAGTGTAGGAAAACGGCCCTTTAGTATGTAAGAAGCAGAAAGTTAATTACTATTAGCTACACTTAGTTACCGAATGAACTAGCAATAAATAGCATTTAACTAATTCATTTCAGAATAAATTACTATAAGTTGATAAGTTATCAAGTTGCGAAAACTTGGATTTTGTTAAGCACCTTAAAACTAGTGATTTTTAGCGCGCATTTATTACGTAAACATGGCAACGTGTAGTGGTTCAAGCGAAGCTAGCAAGGAACGTCTAAATATTGCGGAGCTCGCGACTAAAATGATTAAGAAGAAGTTAGGAGGACCCAAAGGGTCAAAGAATACTAAACTTCCAAAGAATAAAGAGCTTAAACCTCCACGGAGTGTAGAAATCTCATCAGAGAGTAAAGAGATATTGCCACGGAGAAGCAAGAGGAATGAAATACTCAAGTGAACACGCCAATCAGAGGCAACTGCCTCGAGTCATACATTCACCCCATATAAACTCGTTCAAACAACGACTCATCAGCCATTTCTCAAAGGGACTCGCGACACAACCACAACTCCTGATTGACCAAAGGAGCTCTGTCCACATATGGCTCGTGGACGTTTTACACATGTGCGACTAATATGTTTGTATGTTTTAAATTCCATTTCAGTCTAGAAGAATTCTGAACATGATCATATCCACATCTCTACTTCTGATGGATAAAGATAACACTGCATCATCTATTACCTGGATGCTGATATTCAAAATGGTGAGCATGGACTGATTTATCACCAAGATCAAGAAGGCGACAAAGTTATCAAATACATTCGAATCTATGCTGTCAAAAGCTTAATGAACCAATCATGGACTTGTATTTTTCTCATGTAGACCTCTTGTCGGGGAGTTGTTCATCTTTGCAATTATCAGCTTGGTATTAACACTTAAATGCAGCAAGCGTGTTCTGGTATGAATTCCCCACAGAATACAATTAGATAAGAGAAGGTAAAACTAAATGCACTATAAGAAATTATGTACAAATATATTCAATTTAAAAGGCACAGGTCATTTAATGTGCGCAGACTGAGAACGAGAAACGTACATAACAAGATACATGGTCCTTCTGTCATAGGTCTAGTGATGATTGAAACAGTTAAACGAGTTTAAAACAATTCCTGATAGGACATAAATCAATGCAGATTACTCATATGCAGCACATACATAAAGTGAGTGGAAATCTGAGAAAGTCACTGAATTCAAATGCTTGAGCGCTTTGTCTCGAATAATAATTCGACGAGAAAATAGTTCTGTCGCCGAGTTGAACTTAGCACTGATATTTTAACGTTGATGGTGTGGGTGGGCATTGAGAACCCGTACTAGAACGCGATGTCACTCCCGTGAGGAAGAGCGGTAGAATGATATTCTAGTTTCTAAATCAACAAGTCCCGTTGCTAGGTTCTAACAGACGACCAGGACTCCTTGTAGTGATGGGAGTCAAGTTCGTGGGAGTTGGCTTTGGCGATTATCGGTGGATGTCACTATGTAGCGTGTCGCTACATCACTCCCCCTGGTCAAAGAAAAATCTTCCCTTGAAGAAATTTTTTTTTAATACGTTGGGGAGAAAAAAAATCTTCACTCGGAAGAAAAAAGCTGGTGTCTTGTGCCTAGTGCCTTGTGTCGGAGCTTTCTGAAGTCTTCTGCTGGAACTCGGTGACCGCGTGGCATTCTGGGCACCGCCGGTAGCGTGGAGGAGTGGTGCTGGTTTTATTCTCGGTTGACCGGGTCTGGTAGTGTCTGACAGGATTTTCAGCAGCCGTCCTGATGTTCGATCAGGCTGTGGCATCGTAGTGAACAGCAGTATGTCGTATGGGGGTCATCAGTTCCCCAGTGGACATCAGTATGTAGCATTTTTATTTGAAAAGGAAAAACATGCATTAAGACTTTGAGTAGTTGTTATTTTCATCTGAATTGTTGTTTGTTATTCCAGGTTTCGGAGAGGAGTTCAAGGTTTTTCATTTCCCATATCAATTTTCAATGTAGTCGAAGTTTGTTTCGCAAAATAGTATTATATCGCGTTTTGCATTGTATAGATACGTGCCATCGTGAAAGTAGGCGTATTTAATGTATTGCTTTACAAGTGATAGTTCAGTTCGATTTCACAAAAATCAAGGTTAATTGTCTTGGTACGTTAAGTGGAAACCATTGCATGATAAACAAAACAGTACAAATATATATGAAATAAACATAGGAATATATGCGTGGAATCATGGGTTCCTACAGACTTTAATACAGTGATGTGTCGGAATTGGAATGCAGAAAGTCATTGACATTGGTTCAGCTTCTGAGGAAAGATGAAATATGGAAATATATTAAATACAATCGGACATTTTAAATCGATATTTTTCCATTGCAACAATCCGTAGGAACTGCAACAATGTGTCTATCTCTTTCTTAGTAAGGCATTGGAAGTTAATATTCTTCTTCAGAGGTATGACTTAGAAGATTAGTGCCATTAGTGTTCTGTAAAAGAAAGTTCAGTAGTAGAAGTCTGATTTTCGTTTAAACTTCACTCGTCTGAGTGAACGGGTGGTGATTAAGGACGATGTTGCATCCTAGAAACGTCTTCTGTTTCTTCGTGGCTTGTTTGTGAAATGTTTACTTCGTGTGATTCTACGGCGAAGAATGTCGGTTTGATTCTTTCGGTGCTGTCACGTAAGTGTTTGCTATTTACCGGTGGATCCATAGTTCCGTTGTCCTGTTCTCGAGACACTGTTTTAAATGGACCATTAGAATGTGTAACCAATGTTTTCTCGAAATGAGTGTGACGTAGAAATACGAGTATTGTGTTATTCATTTCGTTGAGAATGAGTATATTACCTCGAAACGATTCTCTTGTAGCATGCTGATAGATGAGGTTTTTCTGCAGCTCCGCTATCTGTTGGGTGAGCATCGTCATCGTCTGCATGAGGTAGTCGATTCTGGGGTCTGGGGCGGCTGACGGCTGGAAGGCAGGCGTCGTTGTGGATGATGGGAAAGTCTCAGCGAACTTGTCCGCTAATGTTGCTAATTTCGTAACATCCGTAGTACGCGCTCCTGCTGTAATAGTCCGAATTTGTGCAGGAATTACACGCAGCCAGATCTCCCTAAAAAAGTATTCTCTTGGTGCTCGGTACCAGCCAAATTTCGCAGATGACTTAAAAACGCGGAGGGCGTGAGGTCACCGATTGACTCAGCCGAGAGAATCTTGTCGATTCTGGCTCTTTGTCAAAATTGGTTTATCAGGAACTGTTTTAAATCATCGTATGCGTTCAGTCTGCCAGGCGTTAGTAACGTCTCTTCTACATCTCTGATAATGCTGGTATCCAGATTGATGACGATACACATATGTTTATGAACCTGGGCACCTATCCCCTTCGCGTAAAATTGCGCTATAGGTTTGTCTTTCCAAAAACCGGGTAACGATACCGTGATGGAATGTGAATTTTGCATAGAAGTGGGGAGACGTGTATTTTCAGTCGACATCCTTAGAATTTAATATAATTTAATTTTACGACTGAAAATAGTTATGTTATTGCGGCGGTGAGGCTCATTAGCAACCGAGAGTAAACAATAAAACAAAAGAACGACGTACAAATGGCAAGCACTAAACTAATTGTAATAAANCGAAATGATATTACTTCGGGATTTCCAATCCCGTTTTTCTAAATATCAAGACGGGATTTCTAATCCCGTTTTTTTATCACGTCGGGGTCTCCAAATATTTTGTGCTCATCTTTGCACTGACCACATGACTACAGCATAATACTTATAAGGAGACGTTTTTACGTGTTTTCTTCTCTATTCGAATACAAGGAGTAATTCTGATTTTGTAGCTTAAATTCTAATATTTCTTTGTGTAATAATATGACTATGTGGTAAAGATCACATGCTGCCTGGTCATATAGCAAACTTTGCCATTTCCTTTAGGTAATTCCGTGCACGTAGTATTAAGTTAATTTCATTATTTTTTGTATAGATATAGATTGGTGGTAGACAAAACATTCCACCAATCTATATTTCACATTTTCAAACTAAAGATAAAGTAGTTCTGTATATGTATCGTTTAAGTTGTTTACTATAGTGTAACCTTTTTAAAATCTTTGTTAAATAAAAATTTGTTTTCACTAAAATGAATATACGTGTAGTTGATCCTTGCGTCTCATCTAACGACTGTGTTATTACTAAGTTTTCCTTATGTTAGAGTCTAACCACTCATAACATATAGAGACACAGTAACTGTGAGAAGGACGTAGTAAAGTCATTTATTGATCTATAACTTAAACAAAATAGTCTTTAACTAATAGAAATTTTTTTAAATGTATCATATAAAAATAACTTTTGAAACTACCGCAGGATATACCTAGTTAAATAAAAATAAAATTATTTCGGGAATATTTATTAACCACAATAAAAAATACGAAACGAACGCAAACTAATTTTATTTCATAAATAACCAAGTCCTTCACAAACAAGCTATTAACAATCGTAATACAAATGAAATCACAATTACAAAAAAAATGTTGTAGCTCTCTTTTTCTCTTTTCTTTTATACACATCTGTCCCCGTTCCCTTAAGTCCTATAAAACTTATAAGCAGTTCACAATCCATAAAGCAGCGACGACCCACCCCCGTCTGATGGCAACGAAGTGGACTGTTCCAAGCTCACATTCGCGCCACCCCAAGTATCAACTTGACTCAGACATCAACGCACTCAAGTTTCAATTACGAATTAAAGATACACATGGCACCGTTCACTCTGCAAAAATAATGCTGGTCGTTCACTGTATCAATTCGGAAGTACGAAGTTCAATACGTGAGAAAACACTACTTGCAACATTGCGTCCTTTGGAACTTAATGAATTCCCACATATCGGGTAAATGACTGGATAATGTGACACAAAACAATTCATTTGAATATCTGGTAAATCTAATGATAACTTATGCTCATACTCACCAAGACCGTGCTTCATACAGTAGATGGTTCTCAGGTTTCAAAATTCAAATTACACTACACATTGACAACCACACAAATTATATACGGTTTACGTACTATTGGTATTTTAAATGACTTAAAATAATTGAAAGCAGTACTTTGATGATGAGAAAATAGTACTATGATCACTGTTCATAACACGGGCCAATGGTCACGCTAGTGAAGTTAATAACACGGGCTCTACCCTTCCGCGTCACCGAACCAACTGAATTCGCAACCAATGCACCCCTCCCCCTCCCCCCCCCCCCCCATTCATTGCAGACTGAGACAGCGCTGCTGCCAACTCTAGACAAGAAAAATTTCTTTACGATTTCGAGACTTCTGACGAGAATATTACAATTGTACATGGCTAGCTAAGTATTCCTGTCTTCGTGCACATGAATATCAGTGATTTTACGTTCTCATATACGTAGTATATACAAAGTATTGTAATCGTGAAAATATTCGAAAGCGAGATTTCGACGGAAATATCCGTTTTTTGCGATCCCTGATTCTGAAAAACTGGTTTTTGGCATAATGTCCGTCCGTCCGTCTGTGCGCAGCGATTCTGAATAAATGGATGAATCAAATTAATTCACATTTCGTATTTACGATA
>NNCF01126230.1:504785-524611 GCA_002313205.1 Laupala kohalensis | reverse complement strand
TGGGGAAGCTGTCTGAAGAAACGTATCTCGCTGTGACCAACGAGTGTAGTGGAATTGTGCAAATTCATTTCTGTGAAGTCTGATTGAACTTCATGGAAGTAAACATCTGTGCAAGGAGTGAGTGCTAAGTATGTGGAAGTACTATCTTGGATTTTTGTCTCTGATAACCTAATAAAACTTTGTATTTAAGTTTGTTTTTAGTGTGTTATGGAAGTGTTAACAATGAAATTTTACAGAAACTGCACTAAAGATGAAACAAGAGAAAATCTTCGACTAAAGTTCTTTACCTCATGTACATAATTTGCCCGAGAAAAGGAAGTAAAAGATTGTGGGACATTTGTTTGTTAATGTCTATGATGATTGCGATACCTGAACTTCGCATTGTTTATATATAGTACATACTTTGAAATAGAAGATTTAAATTAAAACAAAACAGTGCGCTTTCGATGCGACGTTCGTTCGAATCGCGTTGGGGTTTTTCTACCGGGGTCTTCTTCACTCACACTAGATAAATGTCGGAATGGTACCTTCATTCTGTGCGGTCACCTCTAAAATCTCTCTTTCCGTATCTACTTAAAGTGTTGATAGGTGGAACAGCGGATGTCTTATCCGTGTCATGCTAGTAAAAAAGAAAAGATTCAATTCAAAGATCGATGGAGTGATGCAGCTCGTGATAATTTCCCCCCCGAACTCCGCAAACGTCTTGAAGTCTACAGAAAATTAGCATTATAGTAAACGCATTTAACCTGAAACAGTATCCTCCTCTACCTACAGCAATTTGTCTCGTTCGTAATGTGCCAGTCACGGCAATGACACGTCTCCTAAAACGAGCCCATGTATCAAGTTTCGAAGTGCCAACACTGATTGGCTGCTTCTGGCGCGACGCTCTGCTGCCGTTTTATATTTCCTTATTGTAGAATTTGTATACAGACTCAGACATGTAGCTTAGTGCAATAGAAACGTATCTAGGAGGTTATTGTTAGTAGGTGGACCGCTTAGCTGAGTTTACCGACAACACGTGAAGGGGTTAGGAGTTGTCAGTAAAAGAAAAGTTAGAGATACTAGGTGTAGTGGGAAGTGGTTTGAAGAAGGAGGGTTCGCTTTTCAATAGTCACAACTACGTATGAACTGGGATATTGAAGAACTTTTTCTGGAATTGAACCCGAGAAATCTCGCTAGTCGCTGAGACACCGGAAGGATTAGCTCTCCGCTGTTCCGTTCTCTTCAGATGATTTCCACGTCCTTCTCCTATGAAGAACTGACCAGCAAAGAACTTCTCTGCGACATTTGATCATCATCATTTCACATGTCGTTTGTTGGGATCAAGTTTGTACAGGGATATCAGTCATTCCTAGTTACAGTTAAGGTACATTACAGACAAAAATTGTTGGTAAAGAACAGTTACCGGATGGATTATATTTGCGGCTTTTTACATACAAAAAGCTTTCTTTCCAACGTGTGAGAGGTCCGAATTATTTTGGTTTCCAAAACTTTGCATACATCTTTATTTATGATATTTATTTGCTAACAGTATTTTATTAACTTAAAATAGTTGTTTTTATTATAAAAGTGACAATCAACGTCACTGAATGGGATCGTAGTCCAGCTGCGAACAATCGAAATGTACATCTGTGATGTGGAAGTTGAATTTTTCAATTGCCCTAGCAGTAGAATATCCCTTCAACGTCGGACTCCCACAAGTAAATCTTGAAAGAAACTTTTATTTGGGCTTAAGTCGTACGTTTAGATCCCTAAGAGACAAGTTAATATTTTGTGACTATAAAATTAGTATCGTGTGATCACTGATATTGAGAACTGTTTACATATTGCATTTATATTTTTTACGCTTATTCCTGAAGTTTTTTCACGTGAATATAATTATATGCAATTATATTTATAGATATAATGCATCACGGGATATAGCAGGCGACTGTGCTGCGCTCAAGTAGCCTTTTATAGAACCGTTATGAAAGGACAGCCATCTATTCGTCATCGCAAACGACCCTCTAAAGGCATTGCATCTGGAGTTGCAGCAGCGTCAAAATGATCTTGAATTGCTTGGGAGGGTCACGGCCGACTGTTTCTCTCAGCTGGCCTACGTACGTACTTGCTGCCATCGCTATCATAGCATAGAAATGTACTTTAGTTTTTTATTAATTTATTTAATTTTTTGGGTGTAGCTAGGATTATCTTGAAGTAGCTGGTTTTTCAGGTATCGTGTGACATGTCCTGACCATCCCAGCCCGACTTGTCACGGCAGGTTTTGTTGTTTTGATACGGTTTACATTTCACGCAGTAGTAGCATTTTCTCGTCATGATGTCTGCCGCAGTTCGTGAGATACAGCGAAAATTAAAAAAAACAAAACAAAACAAAACACGCTCACACTTTCCATCTAAAACCACCCCTTTAAAATCGTAATTTCTTATCAATCTTCTTAAGGTCAAGTACTATAATCAAGTTACCGAGAGTTTGGGCACTAAAAATACAAGATGTCGGACGAGTGGTGTTTCAGGGCAGCCACCACCAATATTGTAGAACAAAAACTCCATGCTCGTTAAGACTTGAACTGCCTGTGATTGTCGTTTGATATTAAAATCATCGTTTGATAGCACTTACACATACCTTACGGTGTACCAACGCTATGGAAACAACACTACCGTAAAATGAATTTCATTGAAAGTAGATTAATACATTAAGATTTCTTGGATAATTTACGCAATGTTTTTTATAAACAGGAATGTTAATTTTGTGTTACACTACAAATGATAAAAAAGAGTATTTTAAGGACAGACTTACCTGGAGTTATTTCGTCAAGTTTGGTGGTAGTGAATACAACGTAAAGATGAAAATATCACTAAGTCCAGTAGTATACGACATAGGGGGAATCAATTGAGTAGGTTGGCAGTTCTCCCAAATTTGGTGACTTTTGAGAGGACACTAGACTTTATCTAAAGTAGTATTTTTCCTGCGAGTGAATCAGTTGATCACTCAGGACACAGCAGTGGAGGGGGAGGAAGTCAAAGAGCCGCACCTTCCTGATTTTGATACACATGTGACTAGAAAACGATTGATTGTGAATTTACTTAGTATGTTCCCTTTAATTATGCACAATGCAGTATAAGAATAACATTTACTCAGCTCTTCATAGTTTCACATCGACCACCCAGAACCGAGAAAACGTTGTGCTAATTTGATAAAAATTTTACATCAGATCAGTTTCAAACTAGGTAGACTTTTAGGCAATAAGTGTCATTAAGTCATAATAAATTCGGTTGTGAACGGACGAGTGGTTTTTAAGCAATGAATTTTCAAAGTCAGTGTTCCGATTGAAGGAGAGGAAGAACATTTCTCCTGCAAATTTTTTTAATAGGATGCAGCCAAAATTTTTAATTTACATTGATAAACGCAGAATGAAATGCGAAAAAAATTGTTGTAACTCATTTTTGTGTGGAGCAACGGGTTAACGTTTTATTAATGCTCAAAGGCGAATATCTAGATTTTTTCACGACAGCTGTTCTGTCCTTCAAAACGTTCAAAACTAGTTTTGGCAATAGCAGAACGTCCAAAACTAGTATTGCTCGTTTCGAAATATCTCAAAACAACTTCTGACAACATCGCATCTGCCAAAACTAGTAGTGGACGTTTTTCCGTCCAAACATATACACTGCAATAAATATGGAAAATCTCCAATTTGATGTAATAGTAGTGTATGTTTTTTTAAACTTTCCAATTGCACAGTGTGTAAGGTAAGTATTGTAATCGGTGGAAAAAAATTGAGATCTCTTCGAATCTTTGCAAATTGGCTCCAGGAGAGTCTATTTTCAAATTTTGGCTATGATGTCCAATGTCCTGTGTGTATGTTACGAATTTCGTTCCCCCAATAACTCACGAACAAATTGAGGGATTGAAACCAAACTTGAGATTTGACTTTGAATGCGTTGGGAGTAGAAGACTATATCTGGAAAAAGCTCATTCCGACTTCATTTACGCATCTCACTTTACTTCCGGTTTCCTAATATTCAAATTACTTAAAATATGAATAGAAACATTTTGATTGGTCAGTTAATTCTGCGTACAGGTTGCAAAATCCTTATTTTTTTAGTATTACGTTGCGCGTTTAGTTCCATGAGGTTTTTGTTATTGGAAAGTTGACTGGTTCGCACTCCAGATTTGTTTGTAAAGCACTTCAGCGGAGATGAGGAGTGAACAATGCGTCGACAATGTACCGATGGAGACTAGGGAGGAAATATTTGACTACTGAAACCAGAAACTGGTAAAATACGGGTAAAATCAGCTAGTAGAACATATTTCGCGTTATGCTACTAACAACTGCTGCTGGTGCATTTGGTGTTACTGGCTTATGTCTCAGTTACGTATTCCTGTCTTATGTTCAGTGAAAACAAGAACACGTACTTTCACTGATTTAATTGTAATTATGAGCATTTTCTATCATAGATAAAATGTCCTTTGATAGTTGTATATTTCAACTACTACATTGACACCCAATTCAATACCTTAGTTCAAAAGGAAAAGAAAGAAATTGTTGCGAGTAAAGGAGTAAGACACAAGACAAGGAACATGCGTCTCATTGGACCCACTGTTATTCTAATTTTTCAAATCTTTTACACAATGTGTGGAATGAATTAAATTAGGAAGAAAAGAGTATACGAAATGAAAAAATCAAAATATCCTTTTTCTGTTGTACACAATCAAGCTCATTAATATCCTGTCCCTTCTTTCTCGAGATTGATAATCATAATTCAAGTCTTGAAGAAGCTTACGTGATAAATGATGTGAGTGAATCAACATTTATACAGACGCGAGGCGGAAACGATGAAGAGTCTTCTCGATGGGCTCCTGTTCTACACCACCAGTTGCGAAAGGATCAGTAGTATGCGGAATGATGAGTCGAGATTCTTCATTCCTATACTCCAAGCCATTGAAATTTGGCGAAAATTATGCAACATGGCTGCCTAACACGAATTGCCAACTTCTACAAATTCAAGTTATATCTAAATAAATATGAATAGTTGTTACAAAAGTGACTATTTGCTGTAAAGAAATACAAGTTAATAACACAACAAACAAAGACACAAGAATGTAACATTCGTTCCACGCGCTCGATGCGGGAAGTACACAACAGCGCCACAAGAGCAGCAGAATTGAATTGGTGTCAGAGGTTGGCAATGGATTCTAGTTCGAATGTCTTGCCAACAGAACGCGAGGAACCCGTGTCATTACTCTTATGGACGATGGCGAAGTAAAAGCGGTGGCTACATTGACTAGACCAACACAAAGACAATTAGGCTGACTATAAATAAATAAATTTATTGTCTACAGAGCTGTTACAAACTGCGTATGACCACGTTGAGGACAAATAAAGTAATTTACAAACAATAAACTGATAAACACAGCTCGTTCCCGCTCTTGTTTCTTTTTGTGAAGTTAATTTTTTTCGAAGTAAAGAAAATGACTCCAAGTATAGAAGTTTTCGATTTCATTATGTTTTTTGCAGCGATGGGGTAAAAGACTCAACCGAGGATTTTTATTTCAAACGATCAAAAATGTATTTTGTCCGTTATTCGGTTCTAGCGCAATGATAATGTAGAAAACCACGTTCATTCCTGTTAAACCCTACTTATTTTCTTGTTAAAATACACACCACACTTTCGTATTCAGGTAGAAGAAGGACGAGGACTTTACTTAACGTTTTCTTATTTTTATAAACTTATTTGTGGCCGAATTAATTTGATTGGTGGTTGGTACCAAAATATTACATTCGTAAAGTATATATTTCACAGGAATTTAAATTATTCATTTACACTGTTTCTCTGTTTCCTAAAAAATCACTTATGTTGAAATTTGCTCTGTTGGTCAGACATTTTCTTAAAGTGAAGCGGGTGCCGTTGAATAAAATATATGTAGTAGTACTATTATAGGGTGGAGTGTACGATAAAATATTAATCTATTAGTATATTTTTTAAGTAAATAAACATTAATTGTACTCAACTTGGAATGGTTATATTTCTTTTAAAGTCATTTAGTCACAATCTTATTTTAACTGAAGTCACTGCTCTGAATGTTCATGTTTATTAAAATATGAATTATTTATTAAGCTTTCATTTTGATGTTGAGTTGTTGGAAGCTGAACATATTTTTGTTCACATTTAAGAAAGCGCTAGAATCTTTTGAACCCTGGGGTCAAAAAAGGTTTGCATGTTTCTTTATTACAATGTAAACATACGTTTTATGGTAGTTAATTTTTTAAATCCTTTGGACAAAATGTTGCCAATAAATAAGATCGAGTTCATTCTTATGAAGCGTAGTGAATATCGTGTGAATTGTATTAGCATTAATTTGATTTAAACGAGATGAAATTATTTAATATTAACAAAGAAACAGCTTCACGAAAAAGTGTACACATTACATTTTTAGACAAAACTTTGTTATATTGAATTCTCTTAATTGTACTTTGTCTAATCTGAAGCAAAAGAATTTTTTTATTACGAGGGATTTTTGTGTCTGTGACCAGAGAAATGTGTAAATCTGATCAAATTTGACGGTTATTTGGACCCAGATCCTAACATAAAGTGATCAAGTATTTTAACAAGTAGAGAATTATTGTTTTAAAATGAAAAACGTGAACTTATCCACGAGATAGAATCAGTATTTTCCTAGTAGAACTCGGATAACAATGAGAAACATCGAGAGAAACTGTATTTGGAAAAACTCTTCTCCTTACTTCTAAAGACCAGCGTCGATTTACTAATAGTACTTTTAAAATAAGCAGTTTTTCTAAAGGAGTTGCTCTTTCTTTATGTTCTTTTTTAAGGAGCTGTCCATTGGTTCAACGTTAGTTACACAATAAATGACGAATTTTTAAAATATAGGTTAATATATGTAGGAAATTTACCAGACTCCATTTTCATAAGTAGAATACTGGAATACTTGCTTCAGTTCAGCGAACCATTGGATTGAGTTATAACAGGTCAGAACACAACAGTCCAGAAATCCAGTCGCCCGAAACGATGCTTTGATGTTGAAATAAGGGTCACGCATTAAATGTAACGTGTCTATTTTACTATCAAATTTAGAACATTTAATTCTTCGTTTGGAAATTGCGGGAAAGAGCATCACAAATTTACGTGTTTCTGTAATTGATGATGGCGTGTTACGGAACTTTTAAAATGAACATCAAGAAATAAAACAAGTTCTGGAACAACATTCCAAGGATTCTTTGAGTCAACGACTGATAAACAAACGCCTTAAGTGTGTTGCGCTGTTTTTACTTGCGTTCGGGAATGGAATCAAATTTTTAAGGATAATGTAAAAATATGTAGTGAACATGACATTTTTTCTTTTGCTAGAGATTCGCGCGCCTCGTCGAAATATATTATTCTTTTAATATTAACATTTCAAATAAAGTATGTATTTTCATTATAAAGGAGCATGGGAATTTAAGTAGACTCTTTTTCGAAAAAGATAAGAACTATATTATGACACTAATTATCACATCATTTCGTAATTAATCTTAAATTCTTGAATGACGCAGCTCGCACAGACGAAAATTACACAACCAGCTCTTCATCTACACCCGAACACAAACAATATTACCGATTTTCGAGTTTGTTTATTTTCTGTTGTTGGTTTAAGTGACGTCACTTTGTAATATGTGGGAGTAACAAACCGAGATTAAATTGCTCGAGAGTAACTCGTTCCTGAACTTGTTAATACACTCAAAGGTATATTTCAAAGAGTACTTTTTACACTGGATTGATTACTCTCTACTTTACTCGCACTTGGTGAGACAGATCTTCAGAAAATTGATTGTACGTATAGAAGGCGAATACAGCTCTTGTTCCTTCCACTAACTTGATATCAGAAGAAATAAAAATAGAACAACAAAATAATGATTGATTTCCCTTTTTATAAGTTTTTTTAACTTCACCTGTTAGTTCGTATGTTTGGGCCAAATCTTGCAACTGCATTTTAAACCAGTTCCCCCAAACCGATCGAGCCGAAATTTTACAGATATGTGTTGTTTCCATGACAAAAGATGATTATCATTCGATTTTACAAAAACCTACCCCTTACGGGGTGAAATGAGGGTTTGTATTTATGAGTGTATATTCCTCCTTAACTCTGCCTGGAGTTATTTCAACCAAGCTTGGTACACAGATGACTGACTACCTGACGACAAACACTGTTCACAACACTGGCACCCCTAGTGACGGGATGGGAAGGGGAGATAAGTATAAAATTGTAGAAAAAAACTATATTAGATTGGAAACCATAGTTTTCGGTGCTGACGTGATGAATAAAGACGCCTCCAATGCTGCATAAATTCACAATCAGTCTTCATTGGAGAAATAATGCCCTTAGTATCCTTGGGCAAGGGGGTGGGAATTCGGTGACAGGTAAAAATTATGACCGAAAATGGTATTGAATACATCAGTTTTGAACCGCTGAAGAGAATACACTCTCAATGCAACCAACAATCACCCTTTGAAGAGGAGTGCGAGGGAGATGAAATGTCAAAATAATCCCAAATGACCGATATTGGTGTTGAGATCATGGTTTTTGGGAAGTGGTAGTGATATTCCCGATGACGCAAAATTGCATGATCAGCCCCTATATTCCAATAGCACCTCTAGGGAAGGGAATGCCATGTTAAAATTATTCAAAATGATATCAGTGACTAGTTTTCGGTATCGCTGAACTGATGTAGTGACATCCTGATAACGTGTGAATCTAAACTCATCCCCTACGGGAAATAAGACAGCAACAGCACGTCCAGGGTAAGGGGTGGGAATGGGGCGCAGCGAATGAGGTTGGCGTTGTCAGAAATGTATCGATTAAGATGTACTAACTATAGTACATCTTAATACTATATAATAATAATTATAATAATAGAACACAAAATATAATAACTAAAAAACCTTTTTATAAACAAACTTTTATTTACGCCATAATACACATTTTACATTGGAACATCCTAATAGAAAATAAGAGTATATTTTTTCACAGAAAATGATTTTTTTTGTGAATTCCTAGTTTTCAAAAAGCTTGTCTCGCGGATTGTTAAGAAAATACAAACTTCGGCAAGTACTTACACAATTCTTTGATATCTACTCATATGAACTACTCGCGCGTCAAGCTTTTTGAAAACGAACAATTCACAGAATGATAAATTAAACGTCGTTTGTTTGTTGCTCATTGTTTCATTTATCGAACATTGTTTCACTTAACAAACGTTTAATTTATCCTTCTCTGATAATGTTGCTAACGCTCCACAATTTCCAAGTAATAATTCACAAAAAATATGAAATAATTTTCAGCGATAAGAATAGTAAATATGTTCATTTTTATTAGAATCTTTATAGAGGTACTAGCATTTGGTATTGCATTACCTTAATAAACACTTGAACTTATTTCAATCGTTTTAGTACATGGTTTAAATAAAATTTTGCTTTTAAAAAGGATTTTTATCTATTATTTTATTAACTATTGTCTTTTCTATCATTCAGAGAAGAAATGCGCTAATACAGAGCGGTCCATCTGGTTGCCCATATGTGGCTCGAAAACTCTTTTTACGGCCCTCCAGTTGTAGTACATTGGGGGGGGGGGGCGCAGAACTTTTCTTAATAAATATGCCGTTACAATTAATATTTTAAGTAGCTTGTGCGGTGAGAGAAAATAATAAATTGTGCTCGGAATTACCCTAACATGCATTTTATTGTAATACTAACTGAAAATACTTTTTTTTAAATGAGGAAATATACTTTTTCATGTTGAAGTAATATAATTTGTTGATGAGAATAAAAATATCGCAATACAAATAAATAAATATGACTCATTAGTTTTATTAACCGGGCAAATTTTTGCGAAACTCCCTCCAGCACCGACTCGATCGATGGAAAACGTTCAGAACATGTCCCGCGGACTAAGATAAGTCGGACCGTAAAACCAATCTTATTTCGATATTCCTTTCTTTCGTTGAGTGCATTTAACGGTAGAATTTCCCCATCCTTTAAACGATATGAGAAGTGCCTGCGTCGACCGCTTCCCTTCCGTGGCGCCTCTAGTCGTAGCTTTGCTTCTACTGAAGTCCCGTCTCGTTTATCGTTCAGGGTTCCAGCTCCATTGAACACGAGACCGACTTGTCAGTGATAACTTGCTACGAGCTCTTCTTCAAAGAGTAAAGCGTCTGTGTTCAGTGATGCGATGGAATCTAAGTAATTTCAATAAAACGCTAACTTTATGGGGGCGTATTTGACAAGTGCATTTCCTGTGTAAAGATGAAGAATAAAATCTCTGCAATTTTTTCCTCCTAGTTTTCGGATTTTGGTGTATCACTTTCTTGTGACGGTACCCAGCGACAGATTTCGCACTGACCTCGCAACCAGGGAACAGACTTTTACCGAATAGAGAGTAGCCTATAAGCATTGCACCCGTACAGTTTAGATTTCTTTAAAACTATTGTCCAGATATTTTATCAGGTGATGTTATTAAGACAACTGAATTATCTCTGAAACCTACACTCTTTGTGCATAATGAGTGACATATCTCAATAGATGGACCTCTGTGGAAAATTTCTCCCGACCTTATTAGTCTATTCAAATTCTACGCGTTGGAGTTTTAAAAAATCGATAAAATCATTGGACATAACATAATTGACTTTATTAATTACAAGCTATTTTATTAATTATGTTTGTAAACCACGATGCTGAACTCCCTGGTCTGAACGAGTCCAAGAATCTCAGAAATATTACGTAATATTCACGACATCGATAAACAATCGATAGATGGTCAAGTCGTGACGTCACGCAATCGATTGCACCACTCGAACATGCAGCCGCGCGCACGAAGGAGACAGCTTTAAAAACAAGGGAATTCATTCATTCGTCCGGAGAAGCAACTCCACTTCGCTCTACTACTCTCGTCAGTCACTGCTTCGCTAGTCGTCATTCTTCTGCCTTCATCCTGCACCAGAACACTATTATCAACTAGAAGATCTTTCTTTCTTCAATTCAACTCCACTGGGCATGAACTCGACTTCAACTTCACGACATCCCAGCGGTATTTCAAGGAACGGATTAGCTCATCTCATCAGTGTGCCACGCAGTTTTGTATTTCATTATTTTTCTCCATATTGCAAGTAATATTAAATGTTTTGTCAGCCAGTGCTAATTTACATCTCATCCAACTTTTCCTCATTCTTTACTTTTTACAAACATTCGGTCCTTCGAACCTAACCATCCATGTGAAGGTACATTCAGAAAAATTATCTGCACAACCATCCTTATTCTTTTATTTAGAACAAGGCATCTCGACTTGTCCAAGTAACACAAATCCCGTTTCGCCCCTAACCTAGTTCATGCACCTTTTGTGAGCGGGTAAAAGAAAGGATGTTGATGACGTAACCTCAAGGTATTCTAAAGAAAACGAGATTTTGTTCTCGTTATCCAAAACAAGAACATCTCACGAGAAAACAAGAACAAAATGATTGTATTTGAATTTAATTCCTGTTTTATTTTATGACGTGAGACGTTGAGGCCATCAGGTTGTACCTAAAGTCATGGCTTGCGTGAAGAAATTGGGATAAGGGGATGTTAGCCATTATAAGTAAAAAAATAGTGCAATATAATTCCAATAATATCAAAAGCGTTAAATTCCAATTAGCATAAATAGTACCCACCAAAAATTATAACTATTGTTCCCTTTTTATAAAACTCTAGAAAATTTAAGGCGTTACTTTCATAAAAATATCTATCCAAATGTTCTCTGCACGCTGTTTACCGTCGTAGCATTTGCCTTGCACCATTCTACGTTTTTCAATTTTTGAACTTTGATACATTTTTAATGTTTTAATTGCTTCTATTTTATTAAAAATTAAAATAATTAACGTTGTTAAAAATTAAAATATTCTTTAATGGTTGTATTGTTTTCAACGATATCGATATCACGACGTGGGCGAATCCTTGCAGAGTGGAATGCAACCGAAGCTTGTTATAAGCCTCTCTCGTCCGGCAGTTACTGGTCAGTTTTTGGCTGGATCTACTAATGGGGTGGAATGGTCGCACGTTCCCCGAAAACGTCTTCACCGCCCCTTCGAGTTAATAATAATATTAATAATAACAAGCATTGCCCTTTGACATACTTTGCACTACTCGGCGGTCGGGGTCGGAATACGGAACGTGTGGCGCCGAGTTAGTAGACTCTCCGTCTTGAACGATGTTTCTTTCCGTCGCTTTGGACCCCGCAGCCGGAGCGGGAGTTATGTTACAGCGTCTGCTGCGCCCTCATTCGCGTGTGAATGAAGAGATGAGTACTTTGAAGCGCTTTGCTCTTTATATATCTCTCTATATTCGAACATCTGTTGACGTCATCTTCTTCCAGAAGCTAACTTTTGTTTTCTTCGAAGGACTCTCATTCTCTATCGAAACACAGAGAGTTAATTCTAATTATTTTTATCCAAAATAATGATTTTATTTCAAGCACACATTCGTGAGATAGGATTTTGAACCCATGATGTAAATGTGCTCATTCTCCACCCCTCTGCGCTATTAATTTCACCTTGGTACAAGAGAACTCAAAACTGATGCTTTACGAAGGTTTTGGAAAAGGTAATTTTTGTCCGAGATTTAACTCGAAAATAATACACAATTATACATTTCTTTTAGAGTGAGAGAAGTAAAGTCGTCCAGAAATGAGGAGACTCAAAATGCAAAACTACTGCAGTGCACCCAGAGTGATACGTTGGAACGCGCCGAAGAAGACGGAGAGGGAATTTTTGTATTATTTTACATTTAGCTTCATCTGGATAATCGATGCTCAGTTTTTGTCTTCCGATAGTAAAATAGTTTGAATTATCAGTCATGACATTTTGGTATGGTATCAGTTATGGCGCATGTATGAAAAAGTTTCCTTTCGCCGCATTAAATTTAAATTCTTCTCTTTGTTCGCTCGCTTCTTTGTGTCGCTTCCATCTGCAGCGGACGAGTGAATGAGAGATTCATCCATGTCCTACAATTCACTTCGTCAGAGAGCAACTCACTTTTTCTTTCTTTTCAAAGACACGACGATTTTCTCTGTCCATGCACGTTTCTGTAAGACCCCAATTCAATCTGGTCGAGAGTGTTGTGGAAATGAGCTTTGCATCATGATAAGTGATCGTATTCGATTCAAGAAGCGGGTTCGCATCACGTTGTGTTCTCGCTGCTCACGTAGCAGGTGAACTTCATGAGAAACTTTTACTAATCACCTCCGAATAATTAATCTCTTACACTTGTACGTATTCTAATATTGAAAAAATGTACGTATTCTAATATTGTGTACGTATTCTAATATTGAAAAAATTTCTAATAGAGAAACATTGCATTACGTATACAACCAGAAAAAGCTTAGCAAGCTTTCGATCCCAACATTTTTTTCACAAGTATCTATGAATAAAGATCATGCAAAAAATATTTAATTTAATGTAATTTGGCCGGAATTTCTAATTTGGTATTCTAAATTTCTCCTGGTAAATCATCCCCATAATCAAAAGGAAGAATTCAATTCCTAGATGTACTAAATGAACATCTTAGAAATATTGGAACGGCTAATATGGTTGCGTCAATACCCTCTTTTAACAAACTTTGGATATGAGTGGGGTGTATAGGCTTTGGTTCACTTTGGCGGCCGAATCACAAGACTTGGACAGCATAACGGCAATGTAGCTTCTTTCTCTTATTCAGGTGTGGAGTATTCTTGAAATTCTCTTTTCGAAGTACATTCTAGAAACGTAACACGTGAGAAGGGGTTTCAAGAGTACGAAAGCAGCTGAGTCCATCTGTTGAGTCGAGAGCCGAGTGGCGTGAAGAGGCTCTCATCACGGACACCCTCTGATGGCGCACAAAAATAACACTGCGCTCATCCTATGAGGTATCGCATAAGGAAAGTCTGAGCACAGTTCAATAAAATAATTGTTTATTCTAAATATTAATTTTTGCCAAAAAATAATGGGTAATTTTGACTTTATTTGTTTTTATACATGTCCATTGTAATTTTGCTGTCATGCTTCAATATAGTGCCAGAAATATAATAAATCCAAGAAAACTATTTTGCGATTAGAACACTGATACCTGAAGTGCTGTATATTGACCCCGAGGGATCGACTAAGACCTGCAAGGGGTCCATCGCAGCGAAAAACAAAATTGGGGATCCATCAGATGTAAATCTCATTTAAGCAGATCGCGACCTTAATTGGCTTTCCATGAATGGAATAATTCACATACAGTGTATATATGTCATGTGTATTTCCCGTACTATGGAATATCGTGAGAAAGTTTTTAGTTGCTTTTCCATCTTGGTGTAAAGGGATTTCAGCACGGTTGCCAATCTCCTAACAAAAAATGAAACGAACTGGACATCACTGACCGAGGAGATTTGAGATTAAACCTAATTAAAATGATGCCAAATGTTGAAAATTTGTTATTAAAGCACCAGGTTCATCCCTCCTACTGAAATCATTTATTTTTTGCTTACTTATTTTATGTAATAGATACTAAATTTTAATTTGGTTGATTTTAATTTGAAATTAATTAATAAATTATAACAAGTGTAAAGACAATTTTTCCGTATAAGAATATCTATACATCAATGAAATTATATTCTGCTCGAAGGACCCTATTGTGCAGACGATTCTGTAGAAAATACCTACACAAGGATAATGAGGTATGAAGGACCAATTGCTAAGAAAAATCATTGAATGAGGATAGTGGATGAGGTCTAAATTAGCACTGTTTACAAACAAAAAACATTGAATATTACTTGCAATATGAAGGAAATGGAGAAAAATAATGAAATACAAAACTGCGTGACACACTGATGAGATGAGCTGATCCGTTCCTTGAAATACCGCTGGGATGACGTGAAGTTGAAGTCGAGTTCATGCCCAGTGGAGTTGAATTGAAGAGTCGAGTTCATGCCCAGTGGATGTGATGAGCGTGAGAGCAAATGAAGTTGCTCACATGTTGCGGACTGCCGGCAAGTGAGAGCAAATGAAGTTGCTCACATGTTGCGATTTGCCGGCGAGTGAGAGTGGCTGCCGTCTCGCAGCTAGCCGGCATGGTGCGACTAGTGATGAACAGTAATATGAGTGATATAGCTGACCATCGACTGTCCGTCGAGTGCGGACTGCTTGACTGCTCTGTACTGGAGCAAGTCCAGAGAGCGAGTGGCGTGTAGCGAGTGCAGAGAGTGAGAGATGAGATCAAGTCGAGTCAGGACGTCCCCAGTGAGGGGCTCGCCTCTCCAAGACTCGCGCCTCCAGCGCCATAGTTGCGCCAAGCGCACGAACAGTCGTCGTTACGGTTGTGTGACTACTGGCGGGAAGTGCCGCCTCGTGGTTCCAAATAATCGATAATGGGGCGTGACCGGTCACAGATGCTCAAAGAGTACAGAGTTCATATATTGTTCACTTTGTAATGATATGAAAAAATATCTGAACAACAAGTAACATGTGTATTTTTGTTTTTCACACTGCAGTTAGAAATTTAAATCTTTCAAAGTGAGTAGCACTAAACCAGCTGTCAAAAACATTTGATGTTGATGAATTTGCAAAAATTCAATGTATTATAAGCAGTAGGTCTACCCAAAACCGAAAAACATGGCAAGTGGTTCACAAATCGAAGAAGTTTGGGTTCTTCTGGCTCAGGGGGTTGGCGTGGTTGCGCACACGAGGAGGAGAGGTTGTTATTAGTAATAAATACAAATAAATTGTTAATAATAATGATAACACTTAAATGACCTTGTAAGGTTCTTGTAGATATTATTGTATTAGGAATGAACATTTGAATCTAACGATGAAAGAATCAGAAAAATGAAAGGCATTTCAGAAGTATTAAAGGATTTTAATAAAACTGAAGAAATTAAATAACCATAAAAAGTAAGCCCAGATAAGATTACAAAATAGCATTGAGTTACTTGATAACACGTTTAACTTCAAGCTAGTCCATCCTCACTGTCCTTCGTTTTCTTTCTGTCAGTGCGTAATCTCTCGTAGCACGGACGCTAATGGGATCTCCTTAGTAGCGGATACGTAAACTCTCCCGTTTCGGTAGCAGAGGTTGCAAAGGCCTTTTATTTAAACACAGCCACTTCTAGAAATAACTATTGGTGTTCGCACTGTTTGTATAGGTTAGCAGCTTACGAGAAATAGTTTAATTTTAAAATATTTTTTATTATTCTATCTATAGAAATTCAGTGGTAAGAGTTATGAAAATTCGAGCTCTTACTTTGGGAAACAAACCAAAATAACAATGCTTTATCCTAGACGCTCGAAACAAACAACGCGTTTGATTAAATTTATTGATTTTTAGCTCATTTTTGCCGGCGTTGTCCGGAATTCTTGGATAATATTCTAAATTTATAAGTTAGTTTCCATATTTATCTACTTTCGTGATGTTAAATTTTCACTTTCGGCAATTTCAAAAATTACATATCACGAAGAAAAGGAAAAAAAAATTACAAAAATAGTTTTCAGTATTGTTTTCAAATACGTACGTTATTACGAACTATTTAAAAATCCAAACAGAAGGAAAATATACTTTACAAAGAAATCTTAATACACACTTAAGACCCTTGAGTTCCTTAGTTTTCATTTCACTTTTAGGTTATGTACTTGAAAACAATGTTCTTCAAAGAGCTTCTACGATTCGGTCACGTAGATTATGCGCTCAGTCCTCCTCACGCGACGCAATCGAACTCAGTAGCAACCTTTTGATAGTCAACAGTCACGCGGGCGAAGATTCACATCTACTTTTTTTTTTTTGTGGGGCTTTAGGGCTCGTCAACAGCGAGGTCATTAGAACCCTTAAAACTTGTACAGGTAGGGAAAATGCAGTTACGCACTAGGGAGAGCCAACATGACTCTCCCCGCGTGTGGGACTCGCCGAATGACTCAGCCATACCCACTAAAAACCCTCCTGAATTACAACTCAAAACTCAAATTCAAACATATCTCACGACTTTACTAAAAACATTTAAAAAAAGGAGGAAAGAGGAAAATGAATGATACCCTAGCCCTAATAGCGTCGGGATCGAAAAGAACAAGAGGTGACCAAGGGAGGTCAGAAAAGAGAAAGGAAGGAGCATGGCACAAGTAAGTGGAAGTAATGCCAGACTCAGCTCGGGGCCCCGTGTTCGCCAAACACGTACTTACTAGATGTAAGTCCCCTGGGGGGTTCACAAGAGTGAATAGCAAAGNTTCTTTCCATTTTAGTTGCAATAACCCTTAAAAAGAGCCTTTTGAAATTTAAAATAATATCGTCGATAACTTTTTCTGCTTTTTCCACAACACAGACATTTCAGATAATTCACTTTTATTACCATAAATTCAAATAGGAATCTAATGTGTATTTTGCGATCTTTTACCAACATCTATGACAGACTTTACGAAATGAGTGTTGCATCATGTAATGACACATTTTCGTGCGTTTTGCTATTTAGACTTGCTGACTGGAAGGAGGGAGGTAATGGAATTATATTAAAATGTTTTATTAGAATATCTATGTAGATGTGATAAGTAACGAGATCTTATCGCAATGAACGAATCTATCTTCTTCTTTTTTGCTGTCATGTATTCGTCGTGAGACATTACGTGACATGTGTGAGCTCCGAGGTCAAAGAAAGTGCACAGAAGCTTTGACTGAGGATAAACATCAGATGACGGAGACACGTTTTCGGAATTTGCGCCTTGAAGGTCCATACACTTAGGAGGACAGATGGTGAATTCAAAGTCCATCTCGTCTCGCTATAGAAAAGTGAATATTTCGGAGTCATATTCTGCTCCTTTGAAAAGCGACCTGACAAATGACGCGGGGGACATCTGTTCTGATGAGTGGCAAAGCACGACTCACATTTTCAAAGCAGACACCGTAACAAGAAAAAAAGGAAATGCTGAATTTCCATGATCCAAAATATCATAAAGGATGGCTCTTTTAGTGGCAAGATTCTATTTGGAGAGTGTTTTCAGAAAAAACACATGACTTGCGATACTTGAACGACGACACTCAACAATAAAGCAATAATATGTTAAAACTCTTGTTTTCTCATTGACTGCATGACATTCTTGGTATTCTTGCGCAGTTTTTTTTCTGTTTCATTAATGCAACATACATATTTCCTAATTTTACTCCCCAACTTTTCTGTTTCTGTGCTTTTCTTGCGTTTATAACCTGTTGTTTATTTCAATATTATTGATGCAAATATATTTTTCTTTTGTAGTTTGGGAATTTTAGTCTGATTAATGCGAATATCTGAATATTTAATTATGTCATGTTCTCAATGTTGGAAAATCAGTAATTGGTCAGGTACAATCAAACATCAGCCCGATAGAAATATATCGTAATTTACTGATTATATTCAACTTTAGAGCTGCAAATATCGAAAACGATTACGTCTATCGATAACGATTGTTCCTAACTACTGTCCACGAAATATCACAATTTCTTACGTTTTCAATTCATTGTAAATTTTACATCGAATAAATCTCTTGATAATTAAAATCTGATTGTACGTATGCTTCAAGGTTTAGCAAGTCTGTTAATTAAGATTTTCTGTGATAAGTGGTATTACTACAATACCTCTGTCTTCAGTGACTTCTATTATTGTTTCTGATATTTTTCAATTTGTTTCTGATTTCACCGATTTCTGATTTCTCCTATTGTTTACGAGCGGATTATCGACGATAACCCAAACAGCACAATATATTTATAGGGAGCGTAATACAGGCCACGATACTATTCATCCCCCCAGGGGACTTACATCTAGTAAATACGTGTTTGGCAAACACGGGGCCGAGAGATGAGTCTGGCATTACTTCCACTTACTTGTGCGTCCTTACTGACCTTCCTTGTTCTTTTCGATCCCGACGCTATTAGGGCTAGGGTATCCTTCATTTTCCTCGTTTTCTGTNCGTTGGGGATGCCAAATTGTGGCAGAACAAAACTTGATTTTGAATAATAATATGATATTTAATTTAAATTTTGGGCGCCTCGGCTAGCTCATCTCAGGGTTCCACAATGTTTACTGGGTTCGATGTTTTTACGAAGGAAAGGACCATGCAATGGTTCCACTTAAGGAAAACGCAAACAAATAAATCCATTAATTTCAATACTCTTTTTAATTACTAATGACATCCCTCAAGTTATTTTCCCCCAAAAGACACAAATGGAAATCACACATTCAGATAAGCACTAACGCCAGAGTGACGTCGTTCCCATCAAAAAGACTCAAATGGAAATCACACATTCAGATAAACACGAACGCCAACATGACGTCGTTCCCACCAAAAGACACAAATAAATTACACTGGCTTTAATCCTAATGTTTACTAACTAGCAATCTTATCTACCTTTATCATAACTATAACAATTTATTGGATTTAACTCTACTCCGATCTGAGCAACAATTAAACGTACATTTCGTTCCAACAAGGTTCAATACTGGCTTTAATTCTAATCCTCTTCAATTAACAATTTACTTGAACTTTCTATTAATTACAACAATTCACTGAATTTACATGGCATGATTCTCTGAGCAACTGAGTTCAGTCTTGGCACTGATTTCTTCCAGAGTTCGTGCGTTTTCTATAAATGATGCCAATTACTCTGTGACGCGCAAGCGCAATACGATGTTGGTTTAGACATTTACCAACATCGTACAATACCTCGCAAGATGACGGACAATGCAGGCCGTGGATTAGGGTCCCAGCAGAGGTCAGCACGGCTCCTTTCTCGGTCAGCTGCTAATGGCGTAGATCAGCGGCGCCTACCCCAAA
>NNCF01126230.1:474611-490083 GCA_002313205.1 Laupala kohalensis | reverse complement strand
TATATATACACTACGCCAGAGAACATATGTAGGACTTAATCGAACAATCGTGTAAATCGAATGAGTGGTTTTCGAGTACCAGGTTTCCAAACAGACAGACATGCAAGTTAATTAGTTTTATAATAGGTATAGATAATTCCTACGGTTTTTCTATTTTTATACTGATATTCCATTTATATTATCTCGCGGAAGTGTGTGAAACTGCTGGGAAGAGACCGATTCGAACTCGTGGGCAGCGCGGGATACTTTTTGTTAGTTTACGATTCTCCTAAATCATCGACAAATGTTTTTTAAAACATTATAAATTCACATTTTGGAATAGTTTATTCGAAAATAACACGTGACGAATAAAATAGTTTTGAAAATCCCTTATTACAGTGGATCAACTGGTCCTCCGATTAACCGGTCTGTTTTTCTCTTTCAGCGTGTAATAGTTTCGCAGAAAGTGTCTGAAACACTGATTGTTTCACGGGCGTAAAGATGGCGACGCGATGTGTCAAGTTCGTTGCTTCGATTCCCCTCTTGCTTTCGAGTCTGTTTTTTCTGTGAATCAATGGTACGTATGTCTCTTTTTCTACGAATATTTTCTTTTTCGTCTTCGGTTATGAATGCGCGTACATACAGTACAATAACATCATTTGCTTATGTATTCGTGATAACCATATGAATTTCTTTTGAACGAAAATTTTCGCTCTTTTTGAACGAAAATCGATTTTTCACGGGAACCTCGGATAAATCGGTCGAATGGGTTTCAGTCCGATTAAGAGGGGCTCTAAAGTTTCATCTCGTGAGACCTTAAAGCGACTGATGGGGTCGTTCCTCACAATTACAAAGAGATCAAAGCTGTTTCGAAAATGAACAAAATTTTATCGTCCAAGGAACGTAGAAACCACGTACGATTACTTGGAGGACAATAAACTATTCCAAATCAAACGAGGGACCGTCCCGTCACTTCCGACCAAATGGTCAGTGACGGTTTAACACTTCTGCGTCCCAAGAAAAAATACTGACATGTTCCCCTAAAACAAGAAAATAAAATAAAATTAGCTCCTTGTTATATTGTCTATAGAATTTATTTCCAATTGATTGTATTTGTTCAGTTATTTATCAAATACGTACATATCAATATATTGGTCCAAAAAGTTTACTAATTCAACACAACTACAATAATCACTCAATATTCGATATACATAATAATACCGCAGCAGACATGTAGGCAGGTGCCCATTGGGTTTATTCTATCTCGAAATAAACTCACTTAGAAAATAAACATGAGGACCCGACTTAAGGGTTTTGGCCGATTATTTCGTTCCGCCTCCACTGAGAAAGAAGCCAATGAATGACGGCAGGGAAACGTCGTTTCACTCCGTTCGCACGTATCTTGTCCGAGGTACTCGTTTCACACGTTGCAACAGATTATTTCATTTTAAAATTTGAATCACGGATTCGACGAATGACCGATAATTTACTTATTTTTGGATCGCGCAAATTAAAACTTAAGGTCAGTGTCAATATTGTTTTTCACTTGGTTTCTTTTTCACGATAAATATTTTAACCAGACTCATTAAGCATCATTGAAACTATTTGTAGACCATTATACGCATAGGTTAAGTTTTTGTATTAAGTAACAATAACAAGTAATTTAAAAAAACTGAGTTTTTCTGAGTTAGAACTAAAAAAAATAAATGAACATTATTGTTTCGAGAGAAAAATGTAATGATGAAATAACACATTAAAAACGTAATCGTCAAGTTCTCATCTCGTGAGTTTTTATTCAAAAGAATCTTTTGTCGGGTTGTGGTAGTAGTGAAAATTTGGACTACATCCAGTGATGACATCCCAAATTTCCATTTCTCTACAAATAGAAGATATTTAAGGACCTATTCCGTTTATTTTTCTTCTCTCTGTGCATGGAAGCAAGCTACATTTTTGTTTTCGTGTCTACAAATTTTGGTGACTTGTCCGAAATTTTTCGTGACCCTCTCCCTCCCCTCAAACACAGAGAAGTTGTGTGTGTGGGGGGGGGAGGGAGCGTACTACGATGCAAAGGTACAATCATTCGACATGCGGAACGTTCAACCGTAATATTATGTTTTTAATATAATTTATTTGGCCAAATATTTCATTACACCTTTCAATTAGCTACGAAACGTTTAACTATTTTATAACTTGAAACACGATAAATAAATAAATAATAAATTTATTGTCAAAAACAGTACAAACTGCGTATGACCATGTGGAGGACAATAAACTAATTTACTCTCCGGAAGCAAGCAAGGGACCATCCCATCAATTCCGATCAAGGGCCCTAAGGCAGAGGCAGATTCAAATTTTTTTTGCATAAGTTCCTAGATAAGATGAAAAGTTAGCTACGAGTTATAAAACTAATAGAATGTCAATATGTTTGTAATTTTACGCAAAAAATTACATGTACAAGTTATTATCGAACTATAGATTATAAATAATATATTTTATTAATTGAAAAAATGTCATAGTTATTTCTTGCAGAATAATTCTCAATCACTCAACTTTCTGGATCTAAAAACATTTTGAACCCAATATGTGAAAAAAAAATCATTGTTACGTCAGATATAATAAACGAAATAAAAATTATCTTGTATATTATTGTTGCAAACAGTTGAGTAATTTGTAAATCCACGTTCTCTTTTAGGAGAATAATAAATGAAATTTATTTTTAGATAACTTAGCAACCAGTTTGCAATTTTAATTAAATTGTATTTTAAGTTAAACTACATCTTTGTATTGCACCCTCTAAAATAGTGTACCCAACCTATTCGGCGTAGTGGTAAATTGGACCCTGAGAATGGAGTAAGTCTAATTCCTTGACCCATCCCCAGATGTGTGGCTCTGCTCCATGTACAGTACCACGTGTTTTTCGCCTTCCGCCGTCCGCCGCTGAGTGATGAGCTTTTGATGGCACCGTGATCCACTTCGGATGCGGATGGCGTCGTTCTCACCTGCAGAGCGAGTGTGGAACTGAGTTCAATGCACTGCGATGCCAAGGCGAAGCAGCACCATGACCAGCACTTTCCACATCACACGCAGCCGCGTCACTTCTCTCTAGCGAGGGTTATGTCTCTATTGGCCAATTCTGTTTCGGATATTCGACAATAGTAGTATCAATCTAAGACCACCTGTGCAACACTTACAAGAGGATGGTCAGACGCGAAATGTCGAAACCTGTCCCGCTCTCTCTTTAGTATAAGGTGTCCGTAATAATAAGTACTCGGGCAAAATACAGCAGTTGATATGCACTTTATTATTATTAAGAGTTAAAAATGCCAAACTTGACGTTGCTGAGCGCTCTGTGGCATGTATCGCACCCGATGTCTATGAATGGCAACTGGCCCATTTCCCAGTGGCGCGGGCGCCGGCCGCTCCGTCACACGGGATGGGGTCGGCTGAGGAAGAATGTTGGAAGGTGAAGGACGATGTTTGCAAGATTGGAATATATGTGCGGCGCATGCGCAGTCTACGCCATCCTTTTCGAGGTAGGACGGTCTCTGATGCGATAGAAAAGATACCGTACTATTTACCAACAGGAGGAAATATTAACTGAGAGAATTACGAAATATTACCACGTGCCCTGATTGGAAAGGCATGGTGTGACTGGACCATCTAAACCCACTTCTCTCAGTCCGCGGGTTCTTTTGGATCGAGCGTGCCGACATGGCAAAATGTAGCCCGAAAAATTACTCATTTATTTATTTGTTACACGATACTCTTTGTCATCAACTAATTTATATTATTTCAATCTGAACAAAATAAATAGTATAATGCTTTATTTTAAATATTTAATGTTATAATAAAATGATTTCATATGGCAATGTAAGACGGAGTAATTCCGAATTCTATTTTCTATTTTCTCTCGCCGAGCATGCCACACCTAATATTAATTCTGACATCGTAGATTAATAACACCAGGTTCACCAACGTTTGATGAATAAAAGGTACAATAAGTCGCGGACAGCTCTGCATTAGAGGACACAAATCGATCGATACTCGCAAGTCAGAGCCATGAAAATTTAAAGTTGAGTACTTGAAAGATCTTATAAATAATGTGAAGTCAAACTTAATACTTTCCCAAGTAAGATGATGGATGAAAGAAACTATAAATATATAGACTGTAAAATTTTAACTTTGTTTTTTCAACTCCTTTTTAAATAAATATGGAAGAAGAAAAATGGAAACAAAATTTCCAAAACAACTTCACTACCTGCAAGACAGCGTATCACTGTGTTAGAAGTAAATCTGAAATATAAAAATGAACTAAAAATCGGGTTCATTGAAAATAACATTTATAAAAAATTTATTTACTTTTTCCCGTATAATAAATACAAAATAGTATTATTAGTAGTAATAGTAGAAATGTCACACATTATAAATGATAATGATATGACCTCTCTGACCAGACCAGAGGAACTTCGATTGTTTGTAGTAAACATAATGCCCTTTTTTCATTTAAAAAATATTATTGACATATTTTTCACTTTGTATTAAGTCATTGTTGTTTAAATTATTCTTTATTTAATTATACATCTGTATAATGGTATGAATTCTTTACGGATTTAAAATGTTGTTAAATGCCAATTTTACTGCTTTATATATGCTGCATGTAAGTAAGAAAAAGGAACAAAACTACAATTCAATAATATGTGAATACAGAAACTACTCCTACACATAATTATAATATCATACAGACTAGAATTAATAAATGATACATACTAACTACATAACTGGATAAACGTAATAAATGAGAACATTATAAAGTATAAATGAATTAACATACATATATGATTACTATGTATGATATTTCTCTACTTTCATAACTGGGCAAAATAAGAAAATGTTGTTAAAGTTGAAAAAAAAACAAGCGAAAGTAAAAAAGAGAGTCATTTAATAAAATAGATCCCAGAGGTACAAGCAATAACACTCTCAGATGTTCTGAGATCGCCTGTTTTCTGGACCTCTGTACAGTTGTGCACCGGAGGAGGGCAATCTGTAGCGTGGTTTTGGAACCTTGGATGCACCTACTATTTCATCAGCTATGAGATCATTAATTTTGTTTCTTGCATGCAATTGAACGGGGCCCAACATTTTCATGTAGGGCAGCAAAGATTTGAAAAAATTCAAGTCATCATTCTCCGCTGCAACTCTTTCCCACTGCAGCATCCCTTTCTCCTGATGTGGTAACATCTCCTCCTCTCCTTCGGGAACCGAATCAGACTGCTCGGCGTGGTCGTCTTCGTTCCTGAACGGGAGTCGGCTCTTGGAATGTATTGGCATCTCCCGAGAAAAATATATCCTTCAAGTACGGGCATGTCAAAGCTTCATCTAGTGATCGAGATATCGGCAGCCTTTTCTTTACCTCTTTCCCACGAGCACGTCGAAAGTTTTTCCACGCTTTTCTTACGACGTCCACTGAAAAACCAAACAAAAGAAATATATCACGTGGGGCGTTGTCATTCCGTTCCTTCAAGTTAGATTGTTCCATTAATGTTCTAAAAAATTATTCCAAACACTATCGATTGATGTCAATGTCGCAGTCCATACTTATAAACTAAATTTAAGGATGCATAATCATATACTAATTTTGAATCGCGTAAAGAAAATGTTGTATCCCTCAATAGAAAAAAGTTATTCACAATTGAAATTACTGAAGTGGGAGTAGTTGTCGCCAGCTGAAAACGCAATGTGACAGAGAAAACAATAGATTTGTATCCGGATCGATAAGTTTGTCACTTAAGTAATTTTAAAGACAAATAAAGAGTGCGAAAAATAAGCATTATGGCAACTTGTTTTACAAGTATGAAGGGAATGTTGCTCAACAATAGAAGTTGATAAATAGCTTAACAGGCAGCAATATTAATTAACATAAACTATGATTATGGAAATGTAATAGATTACTCACAAGACGCGGCTAATTTGTTTAATGAATATTTTCTAAGATCGCTACCAGAACTTGTCAAAGATCAGCCTTCTATAAATAAGACGAATCTCACATACATTGTACGTCAAAACAACAGTATTGTTTTGTTTCCAGTATGCAATCAAGAAATCCTTAATGTAAGTAAATCTTTTTAAAAAAATCTGTTGATATCGACAATTTGTCCGTTGAATTTATGAAAGTTTTTGCACCAGCTACAGTACTCGCTTTAGTCTACATGATTAATCTGTTTTGTGACACGTCAATTTCCAATTACGTTAAAGGAAAGCAATATAGTTCCGATTTTCAAAATTAGAGGGTCATTCCCTATCAAATCAACCAAGCTGGCACCCACCATCTCAGATCTACACTTGCTCGTACCATCACGTTAGCGATTCATATGAATTTTTAATTTCCTAGGTCTCACAGTCTCTTCATTAAGTATTTTAGAAATTTTGATTTTTTCGGGGAATTGTTACNGCATTTATAAAAAAATTTATAACTCCGAATATAATTCATGAATCAACATCAAAATTTATGTACACGTACTCTAAAGAACATAAATTAAAGGAAAATATATCGAGCTTGTATTTATAGTAAGAAAATTTTTTAAAATTGAGAAAAGTTATTCTATCACTTTTGGGCGTGAAAATCCTTGCCTCTTTTAAGTGATATATCCCAAAAGGCCAAAATCAGACCTGAATTATTTTTTATGAATAAGAGTTAAAAGGGTGGAAAGAATTATTTTTTATGAATAAGAGTTAAAAGGGTGAAAATCCTTGCCTGTTTAGTAATTTTTGTTATAACAATAATATTATTTATTATCTTATTGCATTTTAATAGGAAAAGTAGATCACACATACAGTCACAAATCTCTTTATTTGTAAGTAATTTTCTCCCTCAATGCATTTAGAAACACTGTATGAATCATTCAGCAATGTGTCGTCAATGCCCGTCTCTTACCACGCACTGCATAGAATAACAAACATTATGGGACTCGACAAAATGCGGGACTGGGCGGTTTTACCGAGTCGTGCATTTTGTAGGTTTGGGAGTTTGCGACGTATCATTACCTGGTTGATTTCTTCAATGGCTCAGTAAAAACTTATAGACCAATTGCACAACTGTAAGTAAATATTTTAAAAAGCTACGGAAATGAGGCTAATCAGTTTTAGAAAAAAATAAAAATTTCGTCAAATCAAATCATTAGGGTTTTACGAGATGCAAAAATACGGAGAGGACAATAATGCATTTCACGGGGGGTGTTTACAACAGTTTTAATAATAGGGAAAGAACCATAAGAAAGGTTTTTTATTTCACCAAAGCCTTTGATCTTGTTGATCACACCATTTTACTAAACAAACTAGAGTTAGCGGGCACAAGTGGAATGACATTAGAGTGGTTTAGATCTTACCTTACGGTCCGATCACAAAAAGTGGAATTGGAAAGTGGTTTTAGTGACATTAAAGTTGTCAAAATTGGTGTACCACAAGGATCAATTATTGAAGCAACTCTTTTTCATTATTTTAATCTGTTGAATGTTCCCTTTTCCAGATGCATTAGTGCGTTTGCGGACGATGTTGCGTTCCGATATTAAAGGAGTAATTGGGAAACCATTTGGAATGAAATGTACAATAATTTAATCATTTTACAGGAATGGAGCACTCAAAATAGAATGATAGTTAAAAACAAAATTTATCAATTTCGACCTGCGTGAATTTTCTTTTAGATTTAGACTTAAAATTTCATACCAAAAATAATAGCTGTGCAGATGATACATGTGCAAAAATAGACCAAGTAGACCAAATCAAGTACTTGGACTAAAACTTGTCGTGGAAATTCCTTATGAAAAAATAATAATCTTCAGTCTCTAATAAGAAGAAACGTAAGGAAGTTCTATTTTCTCAGAATTTTTTAAAAGTGAGGATCTACTACGTCCTGTCTACTCCGCTCTTATTGACTCAAAAATTATTTATCATTGAGAAATTTAAATTCGTCCCAAATAAAGAGACTTTTTCCTTCTCAAAATGTCAATTGGATTAACAAGTGTGGAAAACAAAAATACAAATTGTAAATTACATTGAAACTTAGAAATTAAATAAAAATGTGTCAATTAAATAAACATTTTGTGAAGGAAATAGTCTATTTGGGTCAAATTTAAATTTATTAATTGTACACGGAGACACAATGCATAATATTAATTGTGTATGGTATTGAGAATTGAAGGAAAGCGGTGAAAGTAACAAGTCGCTAACCTAACCATCTCATAAGACTTTTATAACTTTTAAAACAAAACGTGAAAATGTATTTCCAGTACACGTTCAACCATATACGAATTTTCCGTTTATTTATACTAAAAGTATTTTTTCAATAGAAGTGGAAATGATAGAACTGATAGAACAGAACAAGTGCAACACTAGGATTGTTTGTCAGACCTAATAAAATTATCTAACTTGTGATTGTCTTAATTTGTAATAATATAATTAAATTATGCGGTTGTAATATTATAGACAATCAATGTCTCGTTCACCACTTTATTATTATTCACTGGAAATTCACCAACGATTCGACGCCGATTGGCATCATCCTCAGGGTTTTGGCCATTTTGGTCATTTGTAGTTCTGCCGTTGTAGAGGATGAATTGACAAGGTGAATAAAATTTCACCGATAGGTTTTATTTAAGTTGACTGGATGTTGGTTATTTATGTTCAAAAAATGTTAGATGTACTTATGTAATGCAATTAATAATACAGTAACCCTGAGGATGATGACAATTTTTACGAAAAGTTTTATTTTCCTAGGAACAAAAATATTTAACCAACTACAGAGAATCATAAAACAACAATTATTCTTCAAAACAATTTTTTAGATCCAAAAAGTGGCTTATTTTAAATGGAAAACTTGATTATATGTTTAATATATTAATTTAGGAGAAAAAAAAACCTTTCAAGTAACTTGGATATTTATGATTATTAAAGTGGTTCAATGTTTCCTTTTTGTTTCTTTTGATTTGACTTTATCTTGTTATGTTTATCCCAATGTTTAAAATATTATTAATAAATGTCTAGAATGTAATGGTTTAGAAGATAATGCTAAGAATGTAATTAATATAAGCTTGTAAACAGTTTGTTGACAGTAGTTGCCCGAATCAATGGGAATCACTTCACTCTGTTTATCTGACACTATTTGCTCCGAACTGACCTTCAATTAGTGCATCCGACGCCCAGTACTACTCCATTATTCCTTTGCAAATTATTTTTTAAAAAGTGGAATAAAGGCTATTCTGATTATGTATCAATGGAAAAAAATAATTACGGGTATTTGGGTATTTTTCTTTGTAAGTAATTTATGTTCGTTTTATACTATGAATTAAAAACTACGCAGATACACTGAAGGAAGTCAATGTCCTTATTTTGTATCGTTTCGCAGAAAACTGACGCATTTGTGGAACCTGAAACAATTTTTGTTCAACAGTTCTTTTGAAACAATGAAAAAGTATATTTTACAGTAATAGTATAATGAAAAGAGAAAAAAATTGCGAAATTTTACCTACAAGCAAAGTGATAATCTAAAACCATTTTACATATGAAACTGTCACTTTATATGTTAATCAAACGATAATTACCAGGTATTTACAACATCATATGCTACAACAAATTATTTACGTTTTGAATGAAGGTGGAAATATTTTAAATCCTTCTATCATTTTCAAGAATTTTTATTTATTGGCATTTTCATTCTCATGGACAAGATACGTGTATTTAAAGCTGAGTGCGATAAAAGTTGTTTTAAACGTGGAACCAGCCATCGCTCCAAGTTAGTCAAATCTCTGAGATGTATACGTGTTTTCTTTATTATTATTGTTATTATAATTGTAATAACACACAAGAAAATGAATAATAATGAAGAAAGAATATTATTTAATTTGTCTCGAACAGTTAATAATACAGCACAAACAATATTCAGGAACTCATTTGACTTGTTTAAAATGCACAAAAGCTTGTACAAACATGGCGGCCGATCACAACGGTTTCGTGATTTATGCCTCATCTCACCTGAGATAAAGTGGAATATCTTTCTCAAATGTCCAGTGACCAATAGATAAAACTGATGCAAAAAATACTACGACAAATCACAGTAAACTTCTATCACTTTCGTCGTTTAAAATTTGCTCTTCTATAAAATATAAGTGTATTCTCCTAAGACGCATCATCATTCATAATTGCTAATATTTCATTTAAATGGCCAGTGAGGTATGTTTGTCAAGTTGCAATCACAATTAATACACGTTACTCTGTTTATTTACGCCGATTTCAGATATTTTTGTGATTTAATTCCACCTACGCGAGTACTTCCGTAAAGAAAGCGCAGTTTGGATGCGTAATTCACCCCGTGAAGAAACATTTTCTAAAGCGAAAAGTATGGACCAATTAAAAATAATGAATTTTAAGCAGATATTTAGACAATTAGACAGATTCAAAGATCAACGGTATTCAAAAACTAAACTCTATTATACCCAAAAGAGTTTGAAATGGATTCCATAATACGTATTTGTTTCATATCTGCTTAGTGTAAAAGTTCGTAACATACATGATTGAAATAATTTATTATAACCTAAATAGTTTATGAAATGTTGACTGAATGGAATGTATTGTTCAATAAGACGCGATATTGTCTGTAATGTATTGTTTATATGCATACACCTAACAATATGATACTCAGTTAAAATAAGGTTGTTTCCAACTTTTTCATAGAAATGTAATGAATAAACAACTGGAGTTGCACTTTAAACTTTTTTTGGAATCATTGTCGTGTGTCACGAACATGTTACATTCATACCAGTTACAAATTTCTTTTCCCCCCAGGGGACTTACANTACATCTAGTAAGTACGTGTTTGGCGAACACGGGGCCCCGAGCTGAGTCTGGCATTACTTCCACTTACTTGTGCTATGTTCCTTCCTTTCTCTTTCCTGACCTCCCTTGGTCACCTCTTGTTCTTTTCGATCCCGACGCTTTTAAGGCTAGGGTATCTTTCATTTTTCTCATTCCTCTCATTTTTTGTCCTACCCCTCATTTTTTGTCCCCCCTCATGTTATGTACCTCCTTCATTTTAGCCCCCCTTCCATTTGATGTATGTTGTGAGATATGTTTTGGAGGGTTTTTAGTGGGTAGGGTTGAGTCATTCGGCGAGTCCCACACGCGGGGAGAGTCATATTGGCTCTCCATAGTGCGTAACTGCATTTTCCCTACCTGTGCAAGTTTTTCGGGCTCCAATGACCTTTGATGTCGACATGAGCCGTAAAGCCCCATAAAAAATACTTTTAAGGAAATAAGAATAAATTCTCGATTTCGTAAATCTAAACTCAATGTTTTCTTAATTTGGGGGTTAATTTATTTTTATAAACGAAACATTCTCATTTAAAAAAGAATAAAATTTATATCAACATGTCTTTTACTTTTTCACGAAATGTTCACTTAAATAGCAACAAGTTGGGTATGAAATAAGAACAATTTCCAGTTCATAAACCAATTGCAATTTTTCAAATGATATTTTACGAAAAACGTTTTGTTTAGTCTAGTAATCACTATAATTTTCGTAATAAAGCAGTAAAATGATAGATTGTTTATTGATTAATTTGATGTGGAAATTACGTCCATGAAAAAAAAAAACCAAATGGGGACAAAATACTGAACGATAAAACAAAATTTTGATTATATTTCTACGACTTATTCAATGTGCTGCAAAAGAATGCAATTCTAATATGGAGGTAGACAAGAGAGGACGCTTATGTACTTATGTGAGCTACAATCTTGACAGTGGGACGTCGTAGAACTGTGATTCACGTTTTGTCTCATTCGTCGACCTTAATAGTAGGATTGTTTGTCTTTTACGGACTTTTAACCCAAAAGTTTGTTATGGAAAGTAAAATTAACAAGGAAGAAAATATATTCTTCTTTCCACTAAGATAAATTTGAAACCGGAACAGACATAATAATAAACCCAGAGGCGAACCAGGTTCGAGACCAAAGGAGCAAGGACTAATGACATAAGCAGAGCCCTCGCATGTTGTAAGAGCCAAGGGTGAGATTTAACGAAGCACCCACCCACAAATCACCAATCTCCTTTATACACCCCGGGTCTTATCGTATCTTCTTCTTTAGTAGACAGACATGAGTCGTCCAAGTATGTGGAATAACTAACTAAATTAACGTGTCGTGATAACATTTAATGATTTTTGACAAATATTTAAATATCGGCCATGACACCTGGTAAATGCAACGAGCTGAATGTGCGATTCCCACTATTTGCTCTATAAATTATTTTTTTCCGTTTATTTTTTTCCCCTTTTATCATGACACCGCTTAATATTTTCATATACCATGTCATTAATTCTGTTTTCATATGGAAGTCTATACTAATAAAAGTGAATTATTTGGAATGTCTCTTGAATAGTAATCGGAAAAATTAACCAATGAAATTATTTCAAATTCCAAAGGATACTTCTTAAGGAGTTTTTCAATTTTAAATTAAAATTATGATTTTAGTTCGCTCATTCAACTTTGTTGCTAGATAAGTTCGATAGCGTTGACATTAAACATTTTTCACGACCATGGAAAGCAAAAAGTGTCCATGCGTCATGTGAACGAGTTGTCTTTTATATTTTTCGTCTAATAATAATAAATTATGAATACTAAACATACTTGAGTTGATGATTGCGCATTATCTAGTTACTGCACATTTGAAATTTGTCAAAATGAAACGAATTTTATAAAATTGAATTCCTCGAAAGCCAAAATGTGTTTCATTTCTTTGGAAACTACGCATATCACGTCGCGTAGCGCCGTAGAAAAATTCTGCTATATTATATTAGTGACATGTTCCCCTTTAAAGAGTTCATTCATTTCTAGTTGTAGTCACATTGTCCGATTAGTCATAACTTTTAAATGAACTAGATGTACGTTAAAGCGGTTTCATGACTAATTTTATTCATTGACTATCTCGCTCCACAAGATGCTATCGTATTATTGAATGGAAACATTGAGCTCACTGATAAATGATGAGGCACTGACCGTCGTCGAATTAATGAAGGGCTCAATTCAATCTGTCTACTCGCCGAGAGAAATCAAGTAAATTGAAAAAGTTTACCTTCATTTCTAGTACATTTTCACTTCCCTTTTATCAATAGGTCACCAGACATCAGAGAAAACTATTTAATTTTTCCTGAGCTGAAACGCATAAATCACGAAACTGATACAAATTAAATCGTGTTTTTTCTTCGTTATTATTCATATTGTTTTGTTTTAAAACAATTAGAATGATAATAAAGAAAACATTTATACATCTCAATTATTTGACTGACTTGGAGTGCTGCTCCCACCTTAAGGACTACTACAAGTCCCATACGACGTCAATTTCTGAAGTCGGGACCCACCCTTGTAAGGGAAAGTATAGTATTTGTTTATTATGTTGAGGAATACTTCCCTCTTAATTCCACTTTCAGTAACATTTTTGGGAATTATCGGATTTTATACGTATTTGTTAAATATGGTGAATCGGTTGTGATCTGAGCCTCGTTCTATAAGAACTGTTAGATAAATTAGGTTCTTAATATTATACGATAAGCACATGTTATGAACATCCGGAACAAAATTTTACACTAAGAAAGAACATTTCGACGCGATGTCTCTGACCGTATTAGAAACAATGCAATAAAACTCATCAATTCAAATATAGACTAAACTGTAACAGCAGTTTATTAACCACAAAACAAAATACTGGCCGTGTAACACACGAAAAACGTATTTTCAAACAATATAAAACAATATTACTGTCAGTCAAAAACGAAAACTACCTAGAATTTTAATCACACTTCGGTAGTAAACGGGAAAAAAAATTCTTAGCCAATAAAAAGGAAAACTTATAAACGCCAACAACTCCAACACTATACTCATCCCACCAAAATCTTTATCGTATAATATCCATGACCCTATTCACCAAACAGTACACGCAGAACTTGACTCAGATCACAACCCAATCATTTCATTTAACAATAATTCCTTAAAATGTTCCCAAAGTGAAATTAACAGGGAAATATTCTTCAACAAAATAAAAAAACTCTATACTTTACTTTACACATTAAAAACAAGAAAACATATACATTATCATATAGAAGCAATAATACAATCCATCCCATGTGTCATAGGTATTTCAGTTTAGAAGTATAGTGAAATTTATGTTGCTTGGATTTATTTTCAAAGTGTTGTTTGGACGATTTGATTTGAGGTATAAATGATATCAACATATTTGATAACTTCACCACTGTCATAAAATACCATAATTTTTTTAATGAAACAAATAATTATTGTCAGTCAAGCGATCGAATAAAATTTGGATCTTTCGTGGCTCTGAAACGACTATTTTTTAATAAATTTAATGAATATCTCATTGATATCGGTAAAACAAAACTATCGCTCGAGTCAGAGATGTAATATAAAAAACCAGGAAATTTGCCTTGTCTTTCCGGACAATTAAGAAAGTTACTCTATAAAACAATCGCAAAAAAGAAGTCTAGACTCCATTATTCAAATAAAACAATTAAATTTAAACGGCATAATGAATGATTCACGTTTTTTACACCATAATTCATTAATTTCTGTTATAATGATTATCTTGATATTAAAAAATACATCATTGTTTCATAAATGCTTACGTACGCTTTGCTATCGCCTGGCATGTTGATAAAACTAGAAAAAAATTGTGAGACATTTAAATCACTTGTAAGTTACTCACCTGAATCTCCCAACTTTTCAGCCACTTCTTCCCATGCGTCATCTGTTCTCACTTTTTCTCCAAAATGTTCATATTTTTTATCCCACAATATTGGTCTACATCGTACTTCCTTAACCAAATCCATTTTTAGGAACATCACTTTCACTTTCTAGCGGTCTTCACAAATTTCCCTAACGAACTCGCCAGTTACACGTCCCAGAGCTAACTGATTGGTTTCAAGCGACCAAAACTTATTCCCCTATCAGCCGCGCAACGTAAATTCCGCTCTCGCCCGTCAGCTACTAGCCAATCAGAAAACTATGGCTGGGTCTGCTAATGGGGTGGGATGGTCGGATTTTCCACTAAAACGGCTTCACCGCCTTTTCGTCATACTTCGGTGGTTGATGATGAAATCTAGAAGGTATGCTCCGGATTTGTAAACCTTTTGTTCAGAATTGTGTTTATTTTCCTCGTATTTCGGTGTTGCGAAAAAATCGGAAAGACAAGATCCAGTAGCGACAAAACCCCACAAGTCAGGTAGAAGACCCTTCCGGCTTATCTCTAGTGAGAAGAGGGAGGGGTGCAGTAATTAATCTGTAGCCCCACTGTTATATTCATTTCCTATTCAGAACTCCCAGTACATGTTTTTAAAAAGATAACCATTAATCAGACATGTATTAGAGACGTATCATTTTTCTAATATAAGATACGAGTGTTACAGTCCCATTATTTATTTATTCATTTATTTCATAT
>NNCF01126230.1:449835-471996 GCA_002313205.1 Laupala kohalensis | reverse complement strand
TTTTTTTCAACTCTTATGATTTTTAAACACTATACTCAGAATAATCTATAGTTCGATAATAACTTGTACATGTAATTTTTTGCGTAAAATTACAAACAAATTGACATTATATATCTATTATAACTCGCAGCTAACTTTTTGTCTTATCTAGGAACTTATGCTGAATTTTTTTGATTCCGCCTCTGCCTTAGAGCCCTTGATCGGAATTGATGGGATGGTCCCTTGCTTGCTTCCGGAGAGTAAATTAGTTTATTGTCCTCCACGTGGTCATACGCAGTTTGTACTGGTTTTTTACAATAAATTTATTATTTATTATTATTATCATTTTAAAAAGAGAAAAAAATATTAATATTTGCCAAGAAAATTGTTAAAAATGTTTGTTGTATAAACTCTTATAATGAGTATGACACACTTGAAATTAGAGCATTCTTATATTAATTAACCATAAAATTAATGATGGATGCATTGTTTAGATGATATAAATAATATTAATTAAACAATTGCCTGTTCATTCGATCTGAGATGAAACATTTTTTTCTCCTTCGCAAGAGTGCTTTGACGCATTCAATATGTCAGGCAGTTTCTGTTCCTTCCCTCACATTCCCAGGAAATTCCTGGTAATTAGGATTATAATTAATTGCCTTTATACACGTTATGAGTAAACTTTATTGATATGTGTTGTCGCGTAGGGAAAAAAGGGCTGCACAGCGATCATACTTTTCCTAAAAAATTATCTCAATTCCTTTTTTTAGAAAATCCATGACATCAAAGACAAAAGAGTATTATTAGTTTTCATTTTTTAAATTTTCGATTATTTTATTAATTTTTTTATTAGTTTTCATGTCGTATGTACTCCCTTCGCTACCACTTATCCTTCTTCTACTCATGTCTCACCTCAAGTCTTCCTCCCCAATCGTCATTTGCAGCTATGACGTAATGCCTGTCAAAATTAACTGAACTTTATCAACAGTTTTCGTTAAAAAATGAGGAGTCTTCCAAAAATTTCTTTTTGTTAATTTTGTCAGCGGTAATTGTCTAAAAATGACAGTGAATAACATTCTAACCTTACAAATATTTTTTTAATTCTGTAAATAATTTTGCAAAAAGGAATATTTTCTTTCAAAAAATTTGCTAATAATTTTTTTCATTTTTAATATCGAATCTAGCAGCTGCAAGAAATATTAATCATTTTTTTTAAACCTCTAATGCAAATATATTAAGAATTCTTCTAAAATAGTTCAAAAAAGTAATGTTTTTTTCTATTGTGTAAAAATAAATCATTTTTCGATAGTTCTGAGCAGGAATTCGTAATCAGCGACCCCAAAAACAGTAGAATACTGAATTTTAAGCAAATCGGATAACTTTTTCATCCCGTGTCCAGCTTTCCGGGATCCTGAACCACTGTTTGGTGTCAAACAGTGATTTTATTTTTAATTAATCACTGCATGGTGTCAAACAGTGGTTTTATGTTAAATTATTTTTCAAGAAAAATTACCATCAAAAACCTCAATACTTTACTCGCTAACACTGCTTAGCACCAGTTTGTGTAATGTTCATGGATTTCAATTTTGTACCATAGAAAATCACATGAAATAACTCTTTCTCAATAAATGATAATAATGACAGTTGGTTGATTGGTTTTATTACTTCTGAACAATTACCTACTGCTGCAAAGGAAGGAATTGATTTTGAATTTTTTTTAGAATGGATGAAGGATTTCTTTTTTAGGATACGAGTATAATTTCTTGTTCTAATGTAGCATGAACACACCAACTTACGAATCCTAGTCGAGATATGATATTAAAGTGCTGTAAAGACGTTTAAACATAAAATATTTATTTCAAATTTATAATGTGGTCTATAACAACCGTGAATCATAACAACTGGATGGAATAATAAATTATTTTTCGGCCTTTTATTGAATATAATATAGTGTTCTCATCACATGGTTCATTACATTTCAATTGAATGTACTCGTATGTGTAAACGGATATTGTTATGACAGTGGAGAGGTTGTGAATTGTTAGAAATAATTAGTGGATACTAAACTAGAGTGAAATTTTTAATTACGGTTGTTACCACAGGGTAGCTGATTGGAATGATAGGGTGAGAGGTCTTGCGGGAACCCGATTTCAAAAGACAATATTTAGAAGGAGGAGATTGGAGGAACTGGCACAAAAGTTATGAAAGAAAATAAATGGTTTTATTGATATTTTGCAAACCCTTTACAGGAACCAACATCTTTTCTTTTGAAACTCCTAAGAATATTTATTTTGTCTTCCTGCACACTGAACTTTCTATTGTTTTGGAAATTTCTGAGAATATTTATTTTAATCTACCTGCACACCGGATTCTGAGAAAGGTTAAGTAGCGAAAGTCTTTTCTTTGCTTTGGAAATTGTTGAGAACATTCATTTGGTTTCCTGCTTACTACGCTTTCTGTGGAGGGTTAAGTAGTCAAGAATGGGAGTATTTTCTTTGTTTTGGAAATTTCTGAGAATATTAATTTTAGCTTCCTGCAGAGCTTCTTGCAAAAATCCCAGATACCAAAAATCCGCAGGGAGGAAACCCCATATAGGACCGGTAGAATAATGATGCCGACCCTCCCGGTGAGGAGGGAGAAGACAAGGGTAATTCATTGCACTTTCTTTTCCTTTTATGTAAGCTCCAGTTGAAGATGCTAAAAAAGTGAACATTAATCTCACGGATTTAAGTTAGGAATCATTTTTCTCGTCTGCAATAGACGAATCACACTTCTGCGATGTCTCGTTACTGATACAAGACTACATTACTCAAAAAATGATATGTACTGACGGAAATGTAAATTCTTGATGTATATTTTCTAGGTTCAATTCGGTTAAAATAATATATATTTTTCTTACTTATTGGTTCTATTACTAACTCTTTAGAATTAATTTTTGCAACATTACCGATTCCCGTCATACTTCGTCAAAACCTTTGAGTGACTAAATGATAGAGGTGTATTTCTAAAATTGAAGAGTCTCCAAAATCAGCAAGAATAAATCTCCGTCAATGTTTTTCGGTTAAACGTTTCGTCCATTTGTTTTTGTATTTTATATTGCAGAGTTTTTGTAATTTTTACGTTTATTTACATGTTAATAGAGATATTTTTTTTACATTTTAAGTACTTGAAGGTAAGAAATTGTTGTTTGGTACATCCTAGTGCCACCAACGTTAATTATTTGATATGATTTTCGAATCGAATTTTTTCAAGTTAATTCATCATATTATGTGTAGGGTAAATTGGGTTGTTATTCTCTCATTTTTCACGTTAAGAACACTTTCTATTTAATACACACGAGGTTACGTAACAATGTCTCAGGGCCAGACATTTAGGCGTACGTAGAAACACTTTTGTTTTCTCTTAGTATTACAAAGAGTTAAAGCGCATCATAACAAGAATTCCCATGGGAACCCGGGGTTCGGGCGCTAGTATAAAATAAGCCTAATTCAGTAATCATTTAAGAATTGAGTACGTTCTCAATAACTTTCCCAGGGGAAAATTTTTTCTGATCCAAAATATTTTATTCGATTTCATTACAAGGATATTGTTTAAAATAAATGTTGAAATAAAATATTTATATCATTGATACCTTTTTTCTCTCGCAATTTTTATTCAAATCTCCTCCTACGATAATTAGTTCAATATGAATTATGTACTATTTATGGGTGTTTGGGTTCTGCACTGAGAGGGCTGATATTTTTTTGTTTCGAAACACAACAGCGTTTTCATCGATCGGGAAATTGATTTCTTCGCTTCGTTAGTCAATGCTTTGAATTGTAACTCAACCTTAAAAAAGGGAGAACGCTCTCTAGGGAACGGAACGTTGTAGAAGTGTGATTCAAATAGTGTTTTATTCGTCTTTCTCATACGGGAAAAATGAGTCGTCACTTAATAATGTAAGATTAATACTTAATTTTATAGCAATGTGTACTAGGGCTTAGAACTTGTGAATAAAGGGAAAAGTGATCACAACAGATAAGGAAAGGTGGGACTCCCTGTTAGTGCACTTCGGGATGGTATTTTCCAGGCAGGTAAAGGGATGTGGGATTTTCTCGCACATTTTGTCTTTTAGGCATTACTACTGTGGGTTTTTCACACAGATTCTTGTAAAGTCTAGCTGCTGGACGAAAAGTTACCAAATTCAGGAGAACTGCCAACATACTCAATTGATTCCTCCTATGTAGTACAGTACTCGACTTGGTGATATTTTCATCTTATACGTTATATTCACTACCCTGGAGTCAGCGTGGCTCAGTGGGTAGAGCACTGAGCTGCTAACTGGATGGCTGGGGTTCAAACCCCGGTGAGGTGGTGATTTTCATTACACCTCAACATCCAGACTGGCTCCCAGGCCTACTCAGCCTGCTATCAAATGAGTACCAGGATCTATCTCCTCCTCCTAGTGCCCGGGTCAGGAAATCGCGCGAGCTCTACCCTCCGCGACACCCACAGCAGCGTATTGGCTTAGGAGCCGATCGCTAGCTAGGAAAAGAATAGATAGAATTGCTACCAAACGATGATTTTAATACCAAACGACAATCTGAGGCAGTCCAAGTCATAACGAGTGTCGGGGTTTTTGTTCTAAAATATTGGTGGTGGCTGCCCACTCTTTGTTCTTTTGGTGTCCAAACTCTCGATAACTTGAGTATAAGAAAGGTTAAGTAGTCAGGGGTAGGGGTCTTTTCATTGTTTTGGAAATTTCTGAGAATTTCAATTACATAGAAGTTCATTTTAACTCAGATTCTTTAAAATTATTTCATCTTACAGCCACACAAAACCCTTTAGTTCGGGCGAAGTCCGAATTATGATTTTTATAAGGTTTTAGTGGTTATGGGGCTTGCCGATAAAGCAGAAAGTCTCAAAAACAAGACTTATGATTTTTTTAGTATTAAATATCATGTTGGACTCTAAGGGCGGCATTCATAGTCACAAATAATCAGTTGTTTATTTGAATCACTGATTATAATCCCAATCGATGGACAGTTTCGTATTCAAAGTCGCTCCAAACAAGCGTAGATCGAGCTTTAGTTCAATCACTGATCGTTGGTTGCTATATTCAAAGTCTTTACTGACTCGTTCCATATTCTATAGTTCAATACACATAAATGCAAGTAAGAGTTAGAACATTTCATTCTATAATAAAAGATTCATTAAACCTCCTTCATCTTCCATCATTTTCATTTTATTAAATCACATTGAATATGAAACAAAATCCCAAACACATCATTTATACACCTCACATGAGACTTACACTGAAATTGAAGATAAATATTTTCCAGTAGAAATGATAGAAAATGAACACGCTACATTATCATACAAGGAAAATAAATGAAAAATTTCAGTACCTTTCAGAATTCAGAAAAATTGCAGGGACAACAGGCCATAAGATGGACTTTGAAAATACAACTATTGTGTATCATGAACATAATAAACAAAGCAGAATCAATTAATATTAAAATTAACAAAGTTATGAATACACAAGTAGAGTCAAACATATTCACTTCAAAATATGACACAATATTAAATATAATAAAAAATATAAATAAAAACTATAGATAATTCATTCCCACATTATTCCCCCACCACGTGGTTGCGTCATAGCATGAAGACAGCCTGTACCGCACAGTGCTGATGGGCCTCAGTTCGGTAGATCAGAGTTGGAGGATAGCACCGAATGCCCGCACACAGGCTACAGCCGCATGACCCACAAATAGATGAACATAGCAAAGGATAATTTTAATAGTTTCATCACAACTTTGAATCAATATACGCATGCATCATAAGAGTGTTCAGGTTCGTACTTTCCCTGTGGGAATAAGTTGAATATTTGTAACAATGTACTAGAGATTAGTGATGAGATATACCAGATAATTTTTATATATGTTTTTTGTAGTAAATATAAAATACATCTGAAGAGGGGGAACATACATCCCCGAAACGTTATGTAAAAGTATGAACGATTAAAGTGTTTGTACGTTATTAATACAAGTTGTCGTAAATAAGGGCACTGCCAACTAATATACAATAAAATTTTAATTAATATTCAAACTATTATTTAGGAAAGTATATTTTTAAAACTAAAGTCATTATTTACATACAAATGTGATCCTTTCAAGACACGTAACGATCGCTCGCCGATCTAGTGGTCTTGTCACGATTTTCTCTTCCATATCTTCCGATTTTTTATAACCGTAATTTTAAAAAATCTATAAGAATATCGAAAGTTTTCGAAAATAAGTTTTCTTTTCAACAGTCATTGTACGTAGAGGAAAATAATTTGTATCCGAATTAATATTCATTACATAAATAAAACCATGTGATTTCTCTAAAGCTTTCACAGAGAAAAATTCGAAGCTTCCACCTGACAGGATACAATATCCAATTGCCATCTCATCTCACGAATACTGTCTCATCATTGATCACAAATTCATTAAACTTCCAAATAATCGGAACTGATACTACGCAATACACTGGAGGGTAAGAAGAGTACTTGAGCATCGATCTGAGCAAAATATATATCATCAGGAATATGGTTCGAAGGGCAGATACTGTTTTATTCCACCTATAGATAGTGAAATATTACTCGTTTTTACTTTCACAAGAAATTGCTAACCAGAATTTCTGTACGTCGCACCGTTTCTGAGATTCAGCAAAAACATTTTAAGCAAAAAGGGGTTATAACTTTCCAAATTAACAGAATGTAAAAGGAAGGTATTGTAATCGGTGGAAAAAATCTTTGAGATATCTTTGGAATTGCCTACAGGAGAGTGAAGTTATTTCTGTAGAAGAAACGTTTCCGTGATGTCGCGTCCTACCGCATTCAGCGAGGTCAGTGATGTTGGAAAGCTTTGGGCGCCGATCTAAACGCAATAGAAGACAACAGCTGACATGGACCACGGTGGAGACAAAGTCATTTGTGGTTGGGAAGAGACAAGTGATGGGGATGACATAGATGTTCCTGGAGACAATGATCTCTCTCAACTACGTCACAGCAGGTTGACGGAGAACATTGACAGACATTCGTTGGTGAAATAAGGCATTGAAAACACAGATTCTATAAAACGTATATTTCTTTAAAATGGTACTGAAAAGAAGATAAAGAGAAGGGACGAAGTCGTGAACCGTGTAATGAGAATTTGTCGCTTTCGAAACATTAATTTGAAAAATTGAATTATATTCAAACGCCGAAGTTAAAATCCGTAAAATAAGATTGTAAAAATGAATATTGGGCATATTAATGAATATTTATTCGAATATAGTAAATATTTTGACTTCTACATGTTTGCTTATATTTGCCATAGAACTAACAATAGTTGATGAAATTGGTTACTTAAGATCGGTAAAAATTGTGTACTGCACACAGAATGTAAGAATATTTTTGCAAGTCACTAATCTTTCATTGAGATACTCTACAAGCTCCATCAACATTATACCGAAAGATTTTTTTGTTAGTTTTCGAGAAGAAGCGTAGAACCTACATCCGCAAAAAATTCAATAGCGGAACGATCGCTTTTTAGACAGATTTTGAACTATTTATTTTGAGTCACTGATATGACTTTGGAAGTTGTCAATGATTTTTGGTATTTCAGACATTCTCTTCTTGAAACTCACGCGGAGAAGGCACTATAGTCGACGGTTGCTGGAAACCGTGAAATCCATTCACCTCTAAGTTTAAATCATAAAGTCAATGGGAAATAAGAATTCCACGTACGCGTCCAAATGCAAGTTCTTTGTGAGTCCTTGTAAGGAAACGCATGGCAATCACCTGGTCCGGACGGGGTGAAGAAGCACTTGTCCTTTGGAAACATCGGATCTCGTTGCGGGAGTCTTGTGTGCGCCGAATGAGACATAGAAGCACATCAACTGAAGCCAAAGCACTTCTGTTATGGTTGCTAGAAGTTTTCGCAGTAAGGACGTACATTTAATTTCCATGTATATGATAAAGTTAACTTCTTTTTTGTCCTGTCTTATGAAGTGGCGAGGTTCAAGCCATCAGACCTGCTGGTTCACCTTTCTTTGGGGTTAAGGAATTGGAAAGGAGAGATGTTGGTACTATCAAGTGTTTCGTAATATAAATATTATGAAATTTATATATTTCTTATACTATTTAATATTTATAATTATGTTTATACGATTCTTTATTTTATGTAGAAGAGAGATCCAAGAACTGTGGTGGTTTCCGGACTTTCGTAACATGAAAATTACGCTTGCGAGATGCCATTTCGTATTTATTATCTTATTTCACTTTCTTAATTTATTAGCAAATGATAAATTAACAATTTTATTCGGGATCCTCCGGGTTCCTGCCCCTTCTACGTGTTTGGTTATAGGCTTTCTCTGTGTTACGAACGAGAATTGCATGGATCCGCGACTGTGAGATTATATTTCCTTTATAAGAATCAAAGTATATAGTGGAATATACGCTTGAAACGTTTAAATTGTAAATTTAGAATTACAAATAGATGTTTAATTGGAACATCGAAGTTGCATTTCCTTGCTAAGACCACCCACCAACTGGAGGGAATTATGGTTCACAATATTTATTTTTTTCCTTTGTATCCTTGAGAAAGTGAAGCTAAAATCACATCGCGTGAGGCACTCCAATTGCTGGGAAATGGAGTTGTGAATCTGAGTACTATAATTTGTGGATTGGAATTATAAACAAATTGAAAATATATTTGTTCTCATGAATCTTTAGGAGAAGATAATAAAAATTGATTCCTACGTTGCACGATTACTGTGGCATCATGTTCTCACGTGTCTCAATAAATAATATATTAAAGAATAAAGTGTAAAGGTCTTTTGGCACTAATAAGGTGGGACAAGTGCTCCAAGTTATTCAAGTCACCGAGAAGTATAATTGTCTTGCTTCTTTTTATATTAATTGTTTTAATTGTTCTAAGATTTAATGTGTATCTATCAATAAATACTATTTTTTAAACGTAGCCAGGAACTCGCGGACTTGATAGTGATACACAGGAGGATGGAGAAAGGCGTTCATGCGGAACGCAACAGTTTCCCGATTTATGAATCACATCTCTGGAAAAATAAAGTAACTTCCTGAAATTTCAGGTAACATATAGAGAGAAGCGATGTAAAAAATATTACGGTACAATAAATTTCTACGAATTAAACTAAACTTCTGACATATTCCTGATTAAAAAATCAGTCTCTCATTGGAAATAGGTATTTTTTTCCGAAAGATGTGATGCATTTCATCNATATATATATATATATATATATATATATATATATATATATATATATATATATATATATATATATATATATATATATATATATATAATTCTAATTATTTATTTATGCTAATTTCCGACATTTGACGATTTAATTCTGCTTACTACGATTAGAGTAGAGTCACTGAACTCAGTGTTAAGGAAACAATCGACATCATCTTCGGTTCCTGATGGACAAGCGATCTTTGTAATACGTCGTCTGTACATCTCAGAAACCTCCGTTTGAAAGTATCGGAATCGGATCAGCTTACAAAAGTGTGACCAGCCTCTCGGTTTCACGGTTCCTTTTCCTGTGCCCTTTTTATTTACCAGGACGGACTCCCCTTCCTTGGATAATTTCTTCTAACGAGTTAAATGAATATTATATGTCCAATGTATATGGATTGGATAATTAATTTTACACATATATTGGGACTTAAAAAATAATAGCAGTAGGTTTGGAATACAGTACAGGTTATAAATATTTATAATGTATGTGTTACAATACAATATTAAAAACTAAATGCTAGGTACGTTATAAAGATACATTTATGAAGTAGAAAAATCATGCGTCATATGTATATTCTATGGGGGACCGAATAAAAGACCTGGGGAGCTTTCTTTTGATGCGTTTCCTATGCCGAAAATGTTTTCCTAGTTCGAAATTTTAATATAAATTAAAAGTAGCTATTTATTTGTAAAATTTTGAAGCTATTTGTTGGAAGTAAGTTTGAATGGGTTGAAAACCAAGGTGCTTTGACTATTTTGCGGAGCATTTTGTTCTGAAATATTTCAATTTGGTTGATATTCCACGCCCCATATTGGGTTTGCATAAGAAACGATAAATCGGATCATAGAACGGTAGAGGTGGATACGTAGGGAAGATGAGTACTTCAATATGGGATATAGCTGGTGAACTCGTTTAGTGGCTACTGCGAGTCGATGGTGAATGTTGTTTCCAATTTAGAAAGTGACAGAAGATGAGTACAAATGTTCTAATCTTTCTGGGGAGGAGGAAAATTGGCCAACGTACCCAACGGTTGTCAGAAAACATGACGACCTTCAAAGGGTTTGGGGGTGAGGGAAGGCGGTGGAAGGTGAATTGTACAACATGGTGGATAAGTAACAAAAAGATATCTTCGAGGATTCGCCAACAATTAAAAAAAGGTTTCTTTCTTTTATAACGCCAACTTTTCGGCAATTTATTTTGCCTTCATTTGGGCTGTGTGCTATTAAACCACACCATCATCAATAACCTCCAGTCATAAGAACCAATTTACCCTGGTTCGAATACCGGTTCTGCCGGACGCCTGAAGACGGACGTTGACAGAACGTGCGTAACGTTGCAAAATTGGTGGGATGAGGAACGACATGAATTTGATGGGATGAGGAACAGTGATTGGATTTACAGATGTTTCTTTTAGAATTGATTGGTCACTATTTAGATCAAGAGTCGGGTGTGGCGTAAAAGTTTTGAGTAGGTGTTCACTGAGGATTTGGCTTCTATCAGCTGGTGAATGTGCACATCCGTTATTAGTTTCAAGTGGGGGGATAATCGATTGTTTTCTTAGATACCGTCTGGTTATGGTCGATAAGGATGAATCCCTATGGTTCGCTGTTGGTGTCTGATGATGCAGATAATTTGCGTTTACTATGGAGAGAAGTTTGTGCACAATTTTTACTAATAAATTTAAAAACCTTTCTATGAAAGGGGAGCGTCGTTTTAACCAGTAATTTCGTATTTGGCGTTTATGTATAATGATTTTGTGGAAAGTTGCAGGTATAGGAGGTCTTTTATCATGATGAATAGGTGAGGGTGCTAATAGGCCTATTGCATCCAGAATTGAATGATTTAATGTTAGAATTGATTGATCTATTTGAGCGCTTCTACGCAACGGTTCAATGGGTGGTGCAAAATTTGACACTATGGTTTGAAAATGATACCAGTTGAATTTATGTAGATTGAATGGATAAGGTGGTTTGGTTTCAGATGGGGAGAGTGAGAGATTGGATGTCAAAGGTCGATGGTCAGATGGTAAAGCTGAGCATACTTTGACATATACAAAATTATTTAACAAACATAGAAATCTCTTAGATTGCGGTGAACCTCACCGCCACGTAACAGATTAATCATGTTACGTCGAATGAAAATGGGAGACGGGACCGGGGTTCGAACCCGGGACCTTGAGCTCTATGAGGAGTTTAGTCTCTATGAGACCACCTCAGAGGTCTTTGGGTTTCGTAAGTTGAATGACAATGGTAGACGGGCCCGGAAGGCGAACGGGATGGTGCAGTCGGTAGGCGCATGAGCACAAGGTCCCGGGTTCGAACCCCGGTCCCGTCTCCCATTTTCATTCGACGTAACATGATTAAAATTATTTAAGTTTTTTGATAAACCTAAGTCAATAATATCAGGGCTTAAATCTGCATTATAGCGGTAATGCGTGGGGGAGTCCTGCGAATGTATAGAGAGGTTAGGAGCTGTTACGTCGTTTAGTAGATGAGTCGACTTCCTCATACTGTACGTTTTGCATTATGATCCCCCAATAGTAGGATATGTACTGTTGGGCTTAGAAAATGTATTAAATCACTCTTCTCATAGAATTTACAAGGTCATTTGCATATTGAGGCGATTCAAAGTTCTTTATGATCTTTTGTATTGATGACGACGCGGACATTTTCGTAACGTATATTTGTTATGGATGACAATTGGTAATGTTTTATATTATTTTTTACCAAAATTGCAACTCCACATTTCTTTTCAAAATCGCGAGAATGTGGTCGATCGAATCTGTAAATATTATAGCCGTGGATGAAGAATCGGTTTGTTGGGGAGAGATGGGTTTCTTGAATGCAAGCGACGCTGATATGGTTACTTTGTAAAGAATGTGCTTGTAATGGGATCTTTTCCTTTACGCCATCGGCATTCCGTAAGAGTATTTTGCATGAGGTATATGAATTTGTTGACTGTGAGGAAACCACGTTTAATGGAATGATTGTAGAACTGATTGTGTGATGATAGGGATGAAGTAATTTAATAAGGAGGTTATTAAAGTTTGTATGTGTTGAGTAATTACCTGTGCAAGTGAGTGAGTTTGAAATGAATTTTGGGAGTTTGGTCGTGAGGTTGCTTCTACTTTGTGGGAGTAGAGTGAGAGGATGAAGGTTGTGCATATGACTTGGATGTTCGAAGAGTTTGGGGGAGGATTATGGTTAGTGACAAAATTGGTAGAATGACTGTTATTTTGGCTCAGTCTATTTAGAATACCTTTCTTATGTATAATATTTTTGTAACACGGACAGTCGCGACTGGACGACGCATGAGATTTGTTACAATTGGCGCACGCAAGATTTTGCTTAGTACACTCCGATGTAGTGTGGTTTTCAGAGGCACAGCGACTACAACGATTTGGAAGTCCACATTGTTTTTGGTATACCCGCAATTTTGACATCTACGGCATCTAACAGGTCCGGGACGCTGATGTCTTTCTTCAACCTCGACAACACCATTGAATAAGTACTGTAGTTCATAAATCTTTTGCGCAGCTTGGAATTTGGTGAGCATTGCAGCGCAAAGAGGACACATCTGTTATTCGAACGACTGTATTGACTGGGAAGCCCATTTCTGACAATTCGTCTTGAATCTCGTCTGTGGAGTAAGATGTTGGTACATTTCTAATGATAACAGAAATAGTGCATTTTTCTGTCGTTGTAAGTGATACAGAATGTTTTTCTCGCGGAATCTATCTCGGAGAGAGGAGAAATTATTAATCGTTTTCACTTGCACTTTTGTTTGGAAATCTTCGTGTTGCAAAATTTATTTTAAATTTTTTACAAGTTCTGTTTGGTTTCAATTTTTGTGAATAAAGATTGAAGGAATATTAACTCTAGTAGGTTCAATATTTTGAATGCTAACAGCTCGAGATATATCATCTTCAATGGGTAGGTTTTCAAATGAGATTCTAGTTGGGATGTTATATACCGCGGATTGAGATTTTGTTTCACAGTGAGTGTGTTGACGTTTAACTGGGTGGCAGATATTGGTGGAGGGATCACTATTACTAACACTGCATCTACTTTGAGTGAGATTACTGACGTTCGTCGGCGCACTAACGCTATTTTCGCATTGCGATGGTGAAAAACCTGATAGGATTTGATGCTGCTTTGTAGATTCTAGAAGTGCCGGGGGCGAAGTGTGATGCTGCTGTAGCGCTCCGAGGACCGTTGAAATAGCGTCCGGAAGCGATACGTTGGTCTCCAATTGTCGCCGAACTTGAGCTCGGCCGTGAGACCAGTCACGTTTTCCTGCTTGACTCTAGTACTTGTCTGTAGAAAACCTTCTTGTCCAAAACCAACATTTATGCCGTACAGTAGTCGGCTCACAACACGCAAATGACATTAACAGGCTTTGCCGCACTGATAAAATCGGTCGTACTGATAAGAGACACTGAGGGTAGATAAGCGCGCGCTCTGTTCGTGAAGAGGGCACCGGAGCGATGTGCACTCCACGACGATTAGCGAGAAAATGTGGGGAGATATATTTGGAGGAATTGCAGTGGATGTCATTACCCTCATGCATTTTAACAGAGCCCATAAAAGTTATGTCGATGTGTTCGATTGACCGGAAATATAAAGTTGGAACCATTTCGAGGCACTTTTTGAGGTGCAAATCACGAATCTGGTCAATAAATCCACATGCGAATCTAACTTACATTATTTTTTATTTCGTGATATCTAATTGAAGACAGAGTGTGTAAGGGGATATCACCTCCGCTCCAGCATTCTGTCAAATTACCCACACTGCAATTGATACCGCTTGAGGCGAACTCCATGAGCTCTATAATTCTCGATATATTTTTTCTTCATGTTTCAGCACAGTTATTACTGTGATGAGATATTCTTCTTTACTTCTTAATATAACAAGACCATACCCCCTCCCAAACCTGACTACGTTCTTGGTTTGCACCACTAGTATCCGAGGAGGATTCGGAGGCACAACTGAATTCGGAAGTTGCTCCCTGTCTAAATCATTCTGCATTGATTTGACCACAATTTAATTTTTATACGATTCTGAGCTGCAGCACGTTTTTTAAGGAGGTGAGTTCGCCAGAACTTACTCGACGTTCCCCAAGTGCAGAGTAATCGAGTCGCAGTTAATTCTTTCTTGGGAATTTTCTTTTCTTAATATACAGAGAAATACCGAGTGGTTTTATAAATAATTACGTTTGATAAAGAACATGGGACGAATAACAAATGTATCAATCAATACTTCTTGTCATCATTATTCGACCATCAAGCGGTCATGCCAGCAAGTAGAGAAACACTTCTAACTGCGAATTTTTTGTTTCACCATAATTTTTTTCAATTAAAAGTGGGCGGTACGCGTACCGGAGTGTACTGGTGAAAAAGTCAACACTGTTCAGCCGTCGTAATGATGAATACGAAACATGAGGACATTAGATGAAATTATTGTTTAGCAATATTCAAATATTTGAAAGTTGCAAGAGCAGTTTGTACAAGTTCTATATTATTATTCGGGAATATCAGATGAGTCTATATTAATAGAAAACTTTTGAAAAAAGTTAATTGGAAGATTAAATTTGATAAATTAAAAAATATTGCTTTGAGGTGAAATAGTGTAAAATATGATTTATCTCATTGAATAAAATTCATGCCATTATGTGTTTCTTCTTTCGAAGAAACTCCCACACTATGTATAAGTCATATTTTATTGACCCGGAAAGCGTCTAGTCAATCTATCTTGGTTCATTTGACAATTCAATATTATATTTCTTACCCAGTTTGAATTCTTTAAATTTTATGCGTATACTCCGCTCTCCATTAACAAAGAAATATAAATATTTTTGCCCTTATTTATTAATATTTTTAATACATCCAAATTTCAGAGATACAACTATTATTAATTTTATAGTAATTCTATAACTTTCTTTGTGACAACTTAATCTCTCTATATGAAGAAGGATTTCTCCGGCAGCGTGTGTACGTTTGTACGTCTATAATACAAATCTTCAGTTTTAATCCAAGCCTCATGAACATAACGAGATTCTCCCGTATTCAAGGAAAGGAGTGTAGAGCGAAGTGGAAATGCAGAAATCACGAACAGATAATTGTATAAAAATGATGGTTGTGTGAGAAACGAGGCAGACTGCAGCGCAGAGCATCCCATCTGTAATTTGGCAGCGGATGGAGTTCATGTGATGTGGTGCACTTGTCCGCATCATCTCGTTCAGCGTTGATGAACGATTCTCGAGATTCATACGCGTCGACGTGCAACCGATTCATTTGTAGCGCCATCCTTTGGGTCGACAGAGCATGATGCGGAGAAGTGCTCTTCAAGAAGCTCCGGCACTCATGAGTACAGTGCGTTCAGAAAGTGTATTTGCACTCACTTCCAATGGAGAAATGATCTTTTAAGAAGGACAATTTTGCCTCCGTATTGGATATATAATGTAAGAATTTTCCCATTTCATTCATTTTGCTTTCAGAATATTTGCCCTCACTCTGATCACTCAAAAAAAAGTTGAAATTCCTTTGTCTGCTCATTGTTTTTACATCTGATTAAATTATTTAAATTTCAAAATTCAATTCTTATTCATCTCCAAAAGAAATCTTGAAAGTGCCGTTTGTAATTTCTTTTCTCTAATAAGGACCAGAACAGTTTTGGTATCGGTTCCCAATTCCCTTGCGTTCCGGTTCTGGATTGTTGTAAAATAATTATCATAATGCTAATTAATACCTTACACAGTTCAAAGATGTAAATTGTACGGAAGTATTCAAAACCAGCATTATTTAACGTACATGTTATGACAGGGTTTTCCAAACAAAAATAAATCAGAAGACGAACTGAAATCAATAAGATAGAGAAAAAATCTTACCAAGTAGGCGCTGGTTGTAAGCCCCCGATATAACATTAATAACCATTGACAATAATTAATAATCATTGTAACCATTAATAAGAAGTAACAGATCAATTGTATCAAATATTTAAACTTACTGCGCAGAAAAGTGGTGGTTTCTGTTTTTACTCCGCTTTGTTTCATGTTACGAAAATAACTTCTGTGGGACGATCGATTTTGCGGTAAGAAAGAGAATGGCTATGTGGACGATACTGTGATACGTTTTTTGAATGAATGAATTTTCTTAAAGTAAAGCTGTGATTGTAGAGCAATGTTTGATGAAAACGAAGACATATTTCTTGAGAGGCTTCGATCAGTGAAATCCCTGAAAATGATGAACCGCAATTTCATTGCACAACTTCCTCATCGAACAGTTGACACGATAAAAAGAAATTATTCACTATACGAAATCCCAATGTGGGACCATCGCAGTGATTATATATATATATATATTCATTAAGCGAAGGACTGTCAGGTACCTCGTTGGAATTAATTACATTTCGGCGAGGTTTCACTCTAGTGAATGAAACCCTGAGCCAATGATCCTCTTTTAAAACAGAGCCATGATTTATCCCAGGGAGTGTGACACTGGCCACATCATCTTCTGTTTGGAATGAATACTATCGTGAACTTAAAAAGAAATGAATTGTGTGAAAACAAGTACATTATGAAATTACTAGAAATACTGAGTTGGGTATTTCTTATTGTGTCTTTGTATATTCTATACTTTCTTGAAAGCTTTGGTGAATCACAAAAATTTATGGAAAATGATACTTTTATAAAGAATCTGTATTTTCTGTTTTTAAATTATTTTTACTGTTTTTTTATTGTCTTCCAATAACTAGGATTGCCATCCGATCGTGTTTCACTGGATTGTCCTAGTTTGAAGGGCGTCCGTGCTCGATTCTCTGCAACGTCCGGGTTTTTAATTTGTTGTGTCTCTTGGGTTATGCAGAGAGTTAATATTTCAATTTTTACTTTTTTCACTGAAGAATTAAATTAGAATATTTGTTCTTGACTTGTATTTCTTTCCAATACAGAGAAGTATCTATTCGGTTTTGTTTAAAAGCGAATATTTCTTACTGTGAAAGCACCTCTGAATATATTATTCAATTAATGTCTCGTAAGAAGAAATTTAAAATAATATTATTCTGAAGAATAGAAATAATTTTGCATAGACGTGTCCGGTTTTTAGCTCTAAAATAGGAAATTTTCGGTCTCCTTGATGTTGGTTTTGTCGATAGCAACCCTACCAAATAGCAACATAATTTAAGCGCCTATTGTACGCTCAGATACGTCTCTTGCTATTACCATTTACAAACCCTGTGGATATTATTTGTGAATATGTATAAATAATTAAAATGTTTTGAAATCTGTGTGTATTTCCTTACGCTGATGTCAAAGTATAGATTGAACACATGTAGGTAATATTTATAAAACTTTCTTGGATTGAAGAAAGGGAAGCCGTTTCATCATTACAGAGGTTTCATTCTAAAGGGTTAAAAGGCTGCTGAAGGGCGTATGCTTCAACGCGATGAGTAGTAACTTCGATTGTTCGTGTAGTGCGAACTGACTTTCTCAACTCACCAAATAACGGTGTAGAGGACGCTGAATATGATTGCAGCCTTTCTGGTCTTACACTAATGCTGTGCAATACGGAAATTACACTTGCCGTCTTTTTCGGTCCGTGAGCTTCCGAGGGGGAAATTATAGTTCCATCTGGAATAATTCGCCCGACTCCGAAGTTGTTAAGGTGCTGATATAACATTGCGGCTCCTTTCGTGAGCGCGAATTTACTTGACCAAGCGTCTTCGCCTAAGTGCCTTCATCGAGGAGAGAGATTAATGGATCAAGATTGGGAAAAAAAGCGAAGCACATTTCTTCGAGACTGAATAAAAATCTTTATTTCGAATCATTAATGAATGGTCAAGTATTCAGTATTTAGATTTTCAAAAACTCAAAAGTAGTGGCTGGCGACATTTGCGTCCGTTTCACAACACTTCATCAAATATGTAACTACATTACATCAAAGTGTGTACCTGTAGATCAGACTATCATATGAATAATTATATATATNGTTCAAAATCAACTACATTTTATGACCTCACGTTTTGTCACGTGTTAAACTCGTGTTTGAATCAATAGTATGTAAAACCTATCAGAATTTTACCATAGGAATTCCGATAAAACTAGCTTTTAAATTTATTTTAAACTTTCTGATACGCAACGTGGTCCTGAGTGGACAGATTGACTCACTCAATCGGACTTTACAGCTTACATTATTAAGACAAACATAGTTGTGAAGTAAAATACATATTATTTTCCGTATAATTAGTTGTTGGGTTGAAAATAACATTGAAGTGTACACCATAGCGTCTTTGAATCTATTTCGCCATGCGCTCACAATTTTACTTATTTCTTTATTGAATATGTCGTATGGCGAGGTTGAGGCCATGTTCTTCCACCTAAACGCGATTTGGGTGAGAGGATTGAGAAGGAGAGATGTTGGGTTGCGTGGGAGCTTATGTTACGGAACATTTTGTCTGGACTAGACGAGGCAACCTCTCGGCTACTTCGGCCAACCAGTTTGAAACTACGCTCGACCGCTCAGAGTGATCGTGGGGGTAAAAAACTACCGTCAATTACATCTTATCGTCGTAACAAATTCTCTCTAGAACTTAACATATTCGCCTCATCCATTGAGTGTTTGATGTTTCATTTTTATATGTGTCAGATTTCTTGTGACGTAATCACTTGGGTGGATTTCCAAGAAGAGAAGTGGAGTAGACTCTACGCAGGTAGACGAATGGAAGAGAGAAAACCCAAATCTTAAAATTCTCCCGCCGTCTCTCTCAGCAGCGCACAAAACGTTATCGGATATCATTTGGAACAGGCATTTTGACTGAATTAGATCACTAGTTTATTTTGACATTAACATGACTAGACGATAAAGAATTCATAGTCATTAATATTCTAATGGAAAGTATCGTAGTATCGTATTGATTCATTTTTCTTCATATTTCCTTCCAACTTATGGAACATCAAATTCCAAATACGAAAAACAAGTATAAATATTTTACTCTGATCAGTAAATTATTCGATGTATTTCAAAACACTTGTTGGGTCTCAAATTACTTTACCAATGATTTGACATTTTAAGGAGAGATATAATATATATTAGTACATCTCATTAAAACTGAACAAATTATTAACTTTTGTTTAGTTTAAACGAAAGATACACATATAAATTTTATTTATTTTATTATATATAGTTTATTTATTATCTCATTTGTAACTTCCGTAGTAAAAAATATATTATTACACTAATATCCTTCATTCCGTGTTGGTTGTCAGTTTTCATGTATTCTCATTTGCTTTTGTCGTTAAGTTGCTAACTAACTCACAACAATGGACACTATCGCATTCCTCAACTCATTCAAAACTGATCTTCAGAAGGCAATACATTATATTGACAAACGGATCAGTGCGCTGGAAGAGATCAATAAGAACACGATCGGCGGTTGGACTACACTCAGGAATTCTCGCCGTCCTTCCAACTGCTATCATCCGGTTAGACCAACGACATATGCACCACCCCAACTCTTCACTCAGAATAGGTTTAGTGTGTTAGATGACAAGTCCCTGTTTCCTCCCTTACCTACTCATTTGATCCCCTTCCGTCCAGTACCCAAACCTGTTCACAAACCACGCACTGCTAACTACAGCCTCCCAAAACAACGTAAAGTAGTGCTACCCAGAGATGAAGCCAACACTACCACGCAGAAACCAAACGTGCTCATATTACGTCGGTCGTCAGATGTCCTCCGTTTTGCGTGGAATGCTTCCTAGCCAGTTCTCAGTCTCCGGCTTCCTTAAGCCAAACGCTTGTTTGGCTGAAGTTATTCGAGAACTGAACACCTACACTAAAAAACTCACAGAGCGGAACACAGTAATCATCATAGGTGGGCAGATCGATATTAACTTGGGTGGTCATTTCAACAAGTCTAAACATCTACAAAAACCAAAAATAGCCTCTCAGCACACAAACACAGTACTTTCTAGCCTGCCTCCACGTTTCAACGTTCCACAAATAAACCACGAAATTAACCTGGCAAACATCTCCCTAAAACATCACCTGGCAGATACAAAAATCACATTTATTTGATTTGCAAACACACCAGACTGCCAAGGACTTTACCAAGCACGTTTTACATCCGAGACCGTCTGAGAAAATTCACTTCAGTTCTCTTTTAGCTTCACATCTGACCTCACATCATCCATCTGCCCCTTTACCCACTCCTACACCTCATCTCCTCCTCCTCCACCTCCCTCTGCTCATACCTCATCTCCTTCTGCTCCTACCTCATCATCATCTCCTCTTCCTAACTCGACACCCATTTCTTCTCCTTTCCCCGTTCTTTCACCTACTGCTTCCTCATCTCGCATGTCCTCATCTATTCCTCCTGCCACCCCCATACATAGTTACAACTTGCGCTCAGGAGTACGATGTGGTACTCGAAGGTGACAATCGCGTTCTAGTGCAGTGTGCTGGCTTGATCTGGAACAAGAAGCTGTACCAAATTCAAATTACTCTCCACAATCTAACGTCGATTCCATTTCTCGTGAGTCACAAACTCTTTGCGAAAATAAAATAATTATATTTCATCATAATGTCCAATCGCTTTCAAACAAATTGACAGACATTGAAATTCTGGTACACGAAATTCGATTCGATTTGCTATGCCTCACAGAACATTGGCTTTCAACAAACAACATCAGCGATACTACTATTTCTAATTATTATTTAGCAAGTTCTTACTGTCGGCAAAATTTTAAAGGCAAAAATCCCCACGGAGGTACGTGAATCTACGTTTGTAATGATATTTTATCATCTCAACTGTCAGGTAACGAGAACTTCGAATTTTCTGCGAATAATCTGACCGACACCGGTATTGTTGTTTTGTGTATTTATAGACCTCCTCAATCAGATCTTGATATATTTTTTCGGAACTTCGAAATTGTTTTAAAACATATCACACATAAATCTACTATATCTATCGTTATATGTGGTGATTTCTACATCGATTTCCTGAGTGCATCCGACTCTGCACATTCACCTATTAATCGATTCAGGAATCTTATCGATTCCTTCAACCTTATTACTACGATAACGACCCCACTCGCCTCTCCGGTTCGTATCAAACATTGCTAGATCAAATTATCGTCTACAATGGAATCTCGTATTTCTCTGATGTGTTTATAGCCGGACACACCGATCACCACGATCATATTGACTATTGAAGATAAAATAAAACCATTTAAAACCCTTTACAAGTTTTCAAGAGAAAGGCCAATAAAACAATTCTACCAATAAAACAATGAGCAACATCGAAACGCCTTTCAAGAGAGTTAAATGGCACAAATCAATCCATATTTATAAATTATTTGCATGAAGAAAAAAGGAAAAATGTTTACAATTACCAAAACACCGACAACAAATTCAATGTATTTATCTCAATATTTCTAAAACATTACAACTCTAGCTTTCCCATAAAACGCAAGTTAATTAACACAAAGAAATACTATAAATGGATTAAGAATTTCTTAAAAAAACAAATGACTTTTATATTATATTTAAAAACTCTATAACCAACCGTCCGAATTCCATCATTATTTTCGTAAATATAAGACTATTCTTCGAAAAGTGCTCTACGCAACTAAAGTTATGGAAAATGACAGGCAGGTACTAAAATCGAACAACCGGACGAAAGCAATGTGGAATATTGTTCAAAATTACACGTCACCTTCAGAAAATCGCCAAGAAAATATTTCTCTACTAAACGATGGCAAAATCGCATCTAATCCTCAGGACATCGCAAATTTGTTTATTTCTTACTTCTCAGAAGTAGGTAGAATAATGAACTGAATATATCCAAATCAATGTCCTCCAATTATATCCATCCACGTACCCAATTCTATGTTCA
>NNCF01126230.1:439285-449776 GCA_002313205.1 Laupala kohalensis | reverse complement strand
TTTATCGGAAGGGGTGTTTCCTAACATATTTAAGAGAGCTAAAGTGAAACCTTTACAAAAGAAATAAAACAAATTTATTATTGGAAAGTACCGACCAATATCTCTACTACACACTTTCTCAAAAATCATATACAAAATTGCTCTATAAACGTCTTCTAGATTTTTTATCAAAAAATAACAATCACTCTGACGATCAACATGGTTTTAGGAAATCCTTTTCAAATACAAGTGCCATATTTTCTTTCTTAAACGATGTAACCACACCTCTTGACCGTGGAGAAAATCCTCAGGGTGTTTTTCTTGATTTATCCACAGCATTCGATGTCATCGATCACAGAATTCTCCTTTCCAAATTGCATTCTTTAGGTATTCGTGGACTTCCACATCAATGGCTAACCTCTTATTTAAAAGATAGATATCAACAGGTCGAAATATCCTGTACTAAAAATAAAATACTTCAGCATTGTCTTTCAGAAACAAAGCCACTTACCTGCGGAGTATCCCAAGGTTTAATTCTCGGCCCCATACTCTTTCTATTGTATGTGAACAACATGTCATCATCCTCATCAGATTGCAAATGGTTCTTTTTGCTGATGACACTAATTTACTATGTAAACACACCAACGCTCAAAACGTTTTGTCTAATCTTTCGACTTGGTTCCAAGCAAATCGTTTCATTCCAAACACAGATAAAACAGTGTCTATGACATGTCACAATAGTATCACAAAATCTTTACCCCAGGTTTCTTTTTCTGTAAACGGAACACAATTAAAAACTATTACTTATACAAAATTCTTAGGTTCTCTCCATATTCTAGACAACCTCAAATGGAATTGTCACGTTGACAATCGTAAATTCCCAATTAAGAAAATTGTGTTACGCATTCCGAATCTTAGTTAACGTAGTTAGTTTACGTATTTCCCGTTGTGTATATTTTGCAAACGTTTACTCCCATTTACGTTACGGCATTACCTTCTGGGGCAATTCCGGTCAGAGTATTCAAACTTTCAGAATTCAGAAGAGAATAGCTCGGATAATGTGTAAATCTCACCCCCGAAACTCTTGTAAACATTTATTCACGGGATTAAATATCTTAACACTTCCCTGAATTTATATTTATGAAACCGTCGTGTTTGTTAAGACCGAATTACTGAAGCGCCACCCTTACTTCATACGAAGCAGTCTCGTTCGTGAATACGATACTCGCAATAGTAATAATATTCATCGCCCTAAAGTGTCAACCACCCTTTGCCAAAAAGGACCGTAGCATTCGGGAATCGTTGTATATAATTCCTGCCCAAAAATATAAAAGATATTATGAAATTGAATATCTTCAAATCCGCGGTTAAAAACTACCTCCTGCACCAGTGCTTCTACACTGTAAAAGAATTTATTGATTTTAATACAAGTTAAATCCGTCTTGTACTTTATTACACTATTGCTGTAGTATTTTGAAAATAACTTATAACAATTTCAAAAACTATTTTCTTGCATGATTGGATTGTCGTATGGCTCTTATTAATTTAGTTTATTTGTACTCAATTTTGGCAGGGTTGTGTACATTAATTCTGTAGCCCCATCCTGGCTCGGGTTTTGCTCAGGTTTTCCTTCGGTTAGAGGCGAATTTCTTATACAGGTTGTGTAGGCTTTGTCTAGGGGCGTGTTTATCGTAATAATTAATCGTGAATTTAGTGTTATTTCAATTCTTATGATTTTTAAACACTATACACAGAATAATCTATAGTTCGATAATAATTTGTAGGTGTAAAATAAATTTTTTGCGTTAAATTACAAACATATTTATATTCTATTGATATTATAACTCGCAGCTAACTTTTTATATAATCTAGGGATTTTTTGCTGAAATATGTGAATCGGCCTCTTCTTTAGGGCCCTTGATCGGAATTGATGGGATGGTCCCTTGCTTGCTTCCGGAGAGTAAATTAGTTTATTGTCCTCCACGTGGTCATACGCAGTTTGTACTGCTTTTTTGTCAATATATTTATTATTAATTTACTTGTTACCTTTGTTAACAAATTTTTTTCATAAACGAATTTTTTCATCAGACGTATTTTCTGATCTAATGAATTATGTCCAAGATGTCCTAAAATTTGTACTTAGGGTTTCATGGTTACTTGTTGCATTGAAAGTTGGCATGTAGTCATTGCTTCTCCTTGAGTAGTTCATAATGTCTAGTCAGGTTTTATTTCCACTTTCTCTGCGCAGAATAAAATTACCTAGCTCTATTGACAAAACCTAGACGACGCTGTGCGTAAGGTCAGTTTTTATGCGGAGCTTGTTCTGTTCAGCTCCGCTTTGTGTCTGGAATCTCAATTGTACAGTACAACATGCTTCTTTGAATAAGTCTATGACGTCAGAAGACGCCATCTTTCTTGAGACCTGTTCAGTCGTTACTTTTATATTGAAGAAACTGAGAACCCGCTTGCTTTTTGCAAGACTTTTGTGATTATTGTGCTAATGTCATCATTGTAATAAAACTGTAAGCATTTCATTTTTTAAAAAGTTTTAAGGAATCTAATGCGCCGAAGCTGTAATATAATACAGACACACTTACAAAAAAAAATTGGTCAGTTCCGAAAACTAAACCTACGAATCTTTATGTATTTTGACGCGCTAAATGTAAATTCAGTTCCAGAATTGTTTCGTCACCATCCATTTTTTAAATCTGTATTTTCTGTATTTAAGGGCGGTTTTTCACGATTTAAAAAATGGAGGGCGATGAAGCATTTCTGGTCTTGGATTCGGATATAGCGCGTCGAAGTGCAGAAGGATACTTAAGTCTAGTCTTTGTAATAGACCAATTATACTTATTTTTATTTTTAAGTGCCTCTACATTTAGTACACTGGAGGGATCAAAAGGGACAACAAAACGTTTTTTTTAATATCTCAAAACTACGAGAGATCAAAAAATTAAAAAATATAAGTTGCAGCTGACAAACTTTTCAACAAAAGTAATTTTGTCGTCAGACGCACAGGAACCAAGATATGAGTGCTCAAATTTGAGACCTTTTTCTGCAATTTTTCGCTGAAGTCATTTTTACGAAAATAGGCAAAATAACATTTTTTTAAATTTATACCGATTTTTGTGAAGTAAAATGCGTTTAATATGGGTATGTGTTTGTGTTTGTGTATGTACTACCATGTGTGAGCTGGAGTGTCCGATTTCCTTTCCCCGGAAATCTATCTGTCAAGTTTCGTGTCTGGAGGGTTTTTGTCCCTGAGCTAAAATCCTATCTTAATGGAGTATAAAACCCTTGACTCAAAGGTGTGCGCATTTACAATTTTATTTATACCCACCAATTAACATAGTAAAGAATTGCCCTACATTGCCTCATAAGAGAAGAGAGATTTGTGATAAGACCGCTGAAAAAGAAAAATTATTATTAGGTATAAATTATACAAATGTATCAATTATAAATATTTACATACTTTTAAACTATTTCAGGTCAAGCAGAAGCCAGAAACGCACGAGCAGAAAAATATTAACAACCTTATAATTATTAGTTACTTCACTACTTAATTCTAAATTACCATGACTGAAATCTTATAATTAAAATATTGTATATATTTTTATGCGCAAAATAAAAACTCTATGTCAACTTCATAGAACCCTACATTTCGGTTGATTCTCAATAATCATGGCTAAAACTTCTTCCCTGAAAACTTTCGAAAATTAAAGATGGTGTATTTTGAAAAATAAATTTTAAAAAGTTGCCTTTATTTTTAATATTATCATGTGAAAAGTGATCTCAGGTACGCAAAAAATTCAATTTTCTAATTTTTGTTTGAAATGGACCCCAAAGAATCTAAAAATATATACATACGTAATTTATGAGAAGAATTTTGATGTTATTTTGCCATTAATTCATGTCATCCGCATAGGAAGGACCTATTTTCACAAACAACGGGTTTTTTATTATTTCATACAGAATGTCGATGAACATACTATAAGTAGGTATTTTTCCTTTCTTTTTTTGACAATAGAAACCGAAAAAAATACTTATAGATGATTCGGAGATGGTCGCGATTTTTGTTAGTCGGCTATGAAAAGAATGACCCTATTAGTAAAATTAACATAGAAGTCATAAAATGTTTTATAGACAGACAAATAATGGTGGTTTCTTTAATAAATATTATAGAATGATACTAGACAAAAACAATAAATTTTTGTCGTCTATGAAAGTAGTAAGACCACATTCGTAATAGACATTGCAGTGCCAAACACAAATAACATTAAAAAAATAAGAACAAGAAAAATATTAAGTTATACCTCTCTCTCTCTCTCTCTCTCAAGAATTTCAAATGATTTAAAAGACGAAACAAGTCTGTACAGTCCCAAAAATCATTTCTGCAACAGGAGTAATTCCAAAAACTCTCCATCCAAGTTTAGAAACATTAAATTTACTCAAGTACATTTACATATCTTTTCAGAAAGCCATCATTATTGCAACATCCCATGTAGTTAAAAAGTTTTTATCTTTAGAACATTGAAAGAGAAATGGACTCTTGGCCACTAGGCCTGTGCCATTTTATCAATCAGTATTTGCTGAGAAAAATGATTTCAACTACAAAATAATAATATTTTTTATTTCTATAGCTAATCTACATTAGTCTAAAAAATGCAGGGACATTAACGTGTCCCGTGGAAGTCATGGTGCGACGCGCGACCGTTATCGAAAAGTAGGGGCAATCCCGACAAAATAGGGACCATTGGCAACCCTAGTTTTATTCGATATATTAGAAACTTCTAGTTGCGATTCAGAGGATAGACTCGCACCGCCACTAGAGCCATCTCGCGCCTGCCAGAGGAAGCGGGGGGAGGCTCGTGGCTGAGCTGACGGCGCGGCGCCGCCGCCTTGACGAAAAAAAAAAGACGAGTGACGGATGACTCGCCTGCGACGCGCGGGAACTTACGCTCCGACTCACAGTGCGGCAGACACGGCGATCTGCGAGATCAAAATTGTGATTGAAAAGGAAACGCATTGAGCGGACGCAGATAAGACTAAAATGACACATGCTAAAAAAAAAAAGAAATAAAGTAAATCTAGGTGAGCATCCGCCTCCTCGCGGCAGGGACAGAAATATCGTAATACCAGATGCAATTGCTGAGAGGCAGAAAAAGATAAACAATATAAAATTATTTTAAGAAAGGAATATTACAATGACAAACGTTGAAAGTAAGACGGACTTAAAATCAATGGACCAAAATAAATGGAAATAAAATGCATTGAATGCTCTTTTTGTAATAAGCATTCTCAAATAAGGACACCCACAGTACTTGAGCAAAGACGGTTCAAAGTTAAGGTACGATAAAATTTTCTCCATGTCCTTGCCACAAGGAAAATAAAATACTTCATTAATTACATAATTTGAGTTGAACAGAAACCAAATATTAACACAAATATTGCAAGTGTGAACCTGATCGTTCTCATATAATTCCGTCCTACCAACTGTCTCGCCTAATGTTCTGTAAAAATCGCTCTCGAAACGTAATTTACGGAATTACTAAAACCAATTACACTTTAATTAAGCTTTAAAGAAGTGTTACTTTTTGATAAAGTATCCAGTAATCATAATTGGTTTTGCAATGTGGGTGAAGATCTTTCTCGAAGTGTATATTTTTATCGGAATTGATGAGAAAACTCAAATTTATGTTCCTGCTAGTGCAACGACTATTTTTTTATTAATGAAACGGAGTCAGTTGCGGCGCCTTTTACAGGGACAGGAACGAATGAGAAAATGAATCGTCTTCCGTACGACTCAATCATTTACCAATATCCGGTTCTGTTCCAAAAACGGAAATAAACTTCTTTCGGGTTTCGGACCAGGGAAGTGCAAATTACGGGATTCAGTATTTTCATTGCCAAATGTTCATCATTGTTCGGTGTAAATGAGTGCAGCTATTAATATAACCCTGCATTTGTTAATTTGCTAAGTATTCCTAAATCATGTGTACATACATTATGTTTTATTAAATGACGTATTCGTTTAATATAAAATCTCAAAATTTCTTTAAATAAATTAATATTTAACTGTAATAAACTCATGACGTAAAATACTGAATTAAATATTTACGAATTTTTTTCCAAGAAAATCCATCGAAATTCTCTCTCAAATTGCAGACCCCATTTTTATGTGTATAGCTCCCGAATATTTTGAAGTAACAGAGTCAAAAAGAATGTTCCTGAATGTTTTGTTTTTGTACCGTGAAGAGTTTGCTTGTTACCCACTGTGCATGTGTCGCGTCGTCCGTCGCCATGACAACGACGTTCGTCGCTCTTTCACCTTGTCACGACAAAACGTTTACGGTAAGGGCTGACGAATGGGAAGACGCCTGTGTTCCTCTTTCACTGCACGGAACAATTCATCAATCAAACAAATGAAGCATTGCACAGGTCAGGGATCCATTGTAAACAACAATTATGGCGACAGAGATGTNCGCAGGTCAGGGATCCATTGTAAACAACAATTATGGCGACAGAGATGTCTTTGGATGTGAATAGGTTTCTTGCAGTTCAAACAGAATAAATAAATTTAAAACATTCACTACGCCATCGTTTTGACTTTATTTTAGCTAATCCTCAGAGTTCAATAAAAAACCAATACCATATCAACCAGGAGAGTAACACACGTGTATAACACAGCGATCGACACCCAGCATCAACATGACGAATTTCAACATTTCGACAGACATTTGAAACTATGTGATCTTTCAAGTGTGACATCTTAGAGGTTTTTCAGTTTGAACTCGTGATAGTTTCAAAACTATACTCCACACTCATATCTCCCCACGGGGATTTTTATTCCAACATTTAATAGCTAAGACCGTACATAATATGAAATTGAGATATGTTACTCCTGAAGAACAATTTCGATTCTACAATTTAAACTAAACACGAATATTATGTGAAGCCTTTGCTCTGTAGGAGCCATTTTTCGGTATTATTATTGCCGTGATCATAGTACATCTATAAGATTTTTTTCTTCCTACGTAGTTCAATGCAAAAAAAGTAAAAAATGGCAAAGTATGTTCCATAATCCATCAGAACTCAGATTAAATTCAAAAGAGTGTAAAAGAAAATCTAGAAGGATCCGCGTGTTTGAGATTTCGAAAGTAAGAAAAGGACAACTCAAATTTTGCATATTTCTTTTCTTCTGTCACTCTTTGACGAATCGATTTCTGGCATTTTGACCCCCGTCGGAACATTTGAATTTGAGTTAATAGTACATTAAAATGCGAATTTTGAAGATATTTGTTAAATCAGTTTAATTAAATAACTTAATTAACTTTATTGTCAAAAAAGCAGTACAAACTGCGTATGAACACATGGAGGACAATAAACTAATTTACTCTCCGGAAGCAAGCAAGGGACCATCCCATCAATTCCGATCAACGGCCATAAAGCAGAGGCCGATTCACATATTTCAGCAAAAAATCCTAGATTATATAAAAAGTTAGCTGCGAGTTATAATACCAATAGAATATAAATATGTTTGTAATTTAACGCAAACATTTATTTTACACCTACAAATTATTATCGAACTATAGATTATTCTGTGTATAGTGTTTAAAAATCATAAGAATTGAAATAACACTAAATTCACGATTTATTATTACAATAAACACGCCCCTAGACAAAGCCTACACAACCTGTATAAAAAATCCGCCTCTAACCGAAGGAAAACCTGAGCAAAACCCGAGCCAGGATGGGGCTACGGAATTAATGTACACAACCCTGCCAAACTTGAGTACAAATAAACTAAATTAATATGAGCCATACGACAATCCAATCATGCAAGAAAATAGTTTTTGAAATTGTTATAAGTTATTTTCAAAATACTACAGCAATAGCGTAATAAAGTACAAGACGGATTTAACTTGTATTAAAATCAATAAATTCTTTTACAGTGTAGAAGCACTGGTGCAAGTGGTAGTTTTTAACCTCGGATTTGAAGAGATTCAGTGTCATAATATCTTTTATATTTTTGGGCAGGGAATTATATACAACGATTCCCGAATGCTACGGTCCTTTTTGGCAAAAGGTGGTTGACACTTTAGGGCGATGAATATTATTACTATTGCGAGTATTGTATTCACGAACGAGACTGCTTCGTATGAAGTAAGGGTGGCGCTTCAGTAATTCGGTCTTAACAAACACGACGGTTTCATAAATATAAATTCAGGGAAGTGTTAAGATATTTAATCCCGTGAATAAATGTTTACAAGAGTTTCGGGGGTGAGATTTACACATTATCCGAGCTATTCTCTTCTGAATTCTGAAAGTTTGAATACTCTGACCGGAATTGCCCCAGAAGGTAATGCCGTAACGTAAATGGGTGTTAACGTTTGCAAAATATACACAACGGGAAATACGTAGACTAACTACGTTAACTAAGATTCGGAATGCGTAACACAATTTTCTTAATTGGGAATTAAGATTGTACGTGACAATTCCATTTGAGGTTGTCTAGAATATGGAGAGAACCTAAGAATTTTGTATACGTAACAGTTTTTAATTGTGTTCCGTTTACAGAAAAAGAAACCTGGGGTAAAGATTTTGTGATACTATTGTGACATGTCATAGACACTGTTTTGTCTGTGTTTGGAATGAAACGATTTGCTTGGAACCAGGTCGAAAGATTAAACAAAACGTTTTGAGCGTTGGTGTGTTTACATAGTAAATTAGTGTCATCAGCAAAAAGAACCATTTTGCAATGTTAAGATCTGATTGAGGAATATAAATATACAAAACAACAATACCGGTTTCGGTCAGATTATCCGCAGAAAATTCGAAGTTCTCGTAACCTGACAGTGGAGAAGATAAAATATCATTACGAACGTAGATACACGTACCTCCGTGGGGATTTTGTTCCTTTAAAATTTTGCCGACAGTAAGAACTTGCTAAATAATAATTAGAAATAGCAGTGTCATTGATCTTGTTAGCTAAAAGTCAATGTTCTGTGAAGCATAGCAAATCGAATGGATTATCGTCTTCCAGAATGTCAATGTCTTTCAATCTGTTTGAAAGGGATTTTGGACATTGTCATGAAATGTAGGTTAAATATGGTTTTTTTCTTTCGATAAATTATTGTAATCGATGAGTAATGACTTTTTTTATTTAAATATTGCTTATGTTGCATGAACGAGCTCAGTGATATTTTTCAACAAATTCAATTAACTTTTGCAACTATTTAGTAATAAGTGGATACATAAGTAATTTTTTAAGTGCGTAATTCGATTTTATTAATGGATAAGTTGGATTTTTTGTGCATTTTCTGCCGTTTTACGCGCATATTTTGAACTCTATAGTGCATAGTGATCCGGGGCCTCGTAGTAACACGTATTGTCCATGTAATGTGAATATTATCGAGAGTGTCTGTTCCGCATGACGAGTGCCACATATGTGTCGTGTTTCCAGCGAGCAACGAGAGACACGTAACGCGCCTTTTAGAGAAGTAGTCGTCGCGAACACATTTTTCTTCCCTTCTGCGCTCGGAGACGCGATTTCCCTCCAACAGAGGGAGGACAACTTGTTACGGGTCGTTTTCCTCCACTTCAAAATTCCCCCCAGCGCGGTGCGGAAATGTATTTGACTCAGTGTTGCCGTTTCCCTACAGAGCGGAACAACGCCAGCGCTGGCGTGCAATCTCCATTCGAACGCAGCCCGCGGCGGTTTAGCGAAAAAAAAAAGTAATATTTGCTTAAGCAGCCTAAACGGTTAGAGATAGGTGACAACTAAGAATGGTAATATTGTTCGTTGATAAAGAGTTCTACACAAAAGTCCGTGACAGCATATGTCTGTCTACAAATATTAACCTAAATGATCGAAAAAACGTTATTAAAAATAGTAGTGTTAAAATCCTTTTATTTAAGAGAGCTATTAAGAAGATAAAATCAATCATCATAAAATTTAATGGATTATCTGTTTTGTGCATTTAACAAAGATAAAAAAGTCTTTAAACCGTAAAATTTCGACGAATAGTTTAGATTTTACAATAATTTTAGTGAAATAGTGCAGCCGCGTCGCGATGCCTTGGAAGCGAAAATTCGACCGGTGCGGTTTCCTCGAGATGGTGTACAGTCAAGTTTTGCATTAAATATGTATTATAATGATGTTGAAAAATTAGGATACTGAACGTGTTTTTGAAAACCAGTAAGTAAAAGTATTTTGATCTTACAATAGAGACATTTTAATTAAACATTTTTTATTAAATCGATAATTAAACACTCACTTAATTAAACAATGTTAAAACAAATATTAACATTGCCAGGGCCTGCCTCTTCTTTTGCTCATCCATGACCCGACAGACGCCGACAATATCCAGAAAGCAACACGACAGATCGCTGGGTACTGCGCCTCTCCGCAACTGAAGAACGCTGGCTAGGAAAACACAGCTTGGTGCGTTGGGGGGGGAAGGGGGGGAACGCAGCAGCGCGACAGAAGAGCGCACAACGCGCCTCGCAGCG
>NNCF01126230.1:380510-438846 GCA_002313205.1 Laupala kohalensis | reverse complement strand
ACAAGATTACACTTGATAATTTTACGTATTATATATGAATATCTTGTAAATTTTCCATTCTTAGGTATATATAAAGTTTGTATGATAATTATAATTAAATAAGCAAAATATATTTTTTTTGTTTATTTAATTATAATAATATATATGTTTAATAACTTACAATGTCAAAACATTTTATTATATACAAACTTAGATAAAATATTCAAAAATCTATGTACAAGCCTGATTGTGAAGTAGATAATTATCTAGGATATCTACTATTTATAAAATGATTGTTGATTCACAGAAATATTGATCATAATCGCTATCAGATTCATCAAAATCCCTATGAGACTCGGCAGAAGTGTCTCGACCAGATTCTTCTAATTGACTTTCGCCTTGTTCGTTTGGAGCTCTCATTTCTATAAGCTCACACACTTCTGGAGTAATTTGCCCTCGTTTGGTTTTCGGAGGAGCACGTAAACTTGCAATATATGGGTCGGATGTAATTAGTAATCTATTTAATAAATCTCTGTTGGTATNGGATGTAATTAGTAATCTATTTAATAAATCTCTGTTGGTATCAAGTTTTGAAGTCTTTCTAGTGAACAATTCCCTAAATTTCTTTTTGTGCTTATTTCTAGCCTCCTGTGCCTCTTCTGAATGTTGACCGATTGGGAGAATACTCGAAGAAATAATATCTTTGGCATGGAATAGTATCTTATGTTCCCTCACAGGCACTGGGTACCAAGAATACTCATCGGTGTACAAATCGCTTGTTGCTTTGACGTATTCATCAAATTAATAGCTATTGATGGGAAAGCCACTATTAATGCATTCTAATATGACGTAGAAGCGCTTGATAGTCTCAATTTTGACACCTGTTATTTCTGCTGACTTTTCAACATTCCTAAAAAATTTACGGACTGTGTTGCCATCATTTGTGTTTCCAGTGTGTTGCTTAGGCATATCGACCAATAAACCTAATTCCCGCCTAAATTTATCTTGTGCAATTTTTTTTCTCAGCTACAATATTTTTGTTCTCATCTCCTCGGGCTTGCCGTGATTTTATATCGACCCGATACGAAATGTGTAATATGCATTCAAATAATCTTATCTACGAATGCAGTGGTGATAAGCCTAGAGAAAGAAAATCTCTATTAACAGTCTTTGCTATTATGACGCTTGTTATTCATGTCTTTAGGCTTTGCTCCACATAAATAACGAGTTTGTGTGGAAGCACAAGACGCAATGGCATTACATATTTTTCCATCAACCATGCAGAATATCAATGTTGGTTTTATCAAGACTTCCATATCATTTACAAAAATCTTAGTTGGTGACAGACTTTCAATTTCGTTTTTAATTTTATCGACTTCTGTTGTTATTAAATTTATAATTTCATTTGCAAATACAAATTTTATTGGACGACAATATCTGGTTGAGGCAGGTGAAGGGTTTTGCCACACAATTTTTCTAATGTTATGCTCTTCCACAATTATTTGGATTGGCACCATCGAAATGCTAAATAGACTTTCGTCACTGCATTGCTCCTCTGAAAATTTTTTGTTTCTATTTGGTTTGTTCAGCTCCATTATAACCCCATTTAACAATTATTTCCACACCTTTTAAGTCATCTATAGTCTTTAAAACTTCTTCTTGGGCTTTGCACAATCGTGTGATCCATCAAAGTTTGAAGTTGAACTTCAGTTACACTAATGTCGGAAGGGTAGCATAACTGTTTCGCCGCTTTCACCTTATGATATGGCGAATACATTTTACCATTAACTTCGTTAGCTTGCTGACGTATTGTGTTGTATTGGTGTGTTGAAAGGTTCGCGTCAACTATCAGTGCAACAGCTTTGTCTGCGGAAATTCCTTGTTTTTTACTTCTAAAAGTTTACTTTCGCGCTTTCTTTATTGCAGTACCTCTTCGAGGTGAAAAGGCGCAGAGCTCTTTTACGATAGCGGCAGAATCCCTTTTTCCATCCTTGCGAAGATTTACTTCGGTTGCTATGGACAATTCTTCCTGACTTGTCGTCTCAAGAAGATGTTGGATTCGTCGCCTCTTCGTTTTAGTGCTAGAAGTGGGGCTAAGCTCCAACAAAACCATTCTTTTCCCCTCCTCACGACAAAACCTTCTGCGGAGTAAATAAGGAGTATTTACATAGCGTACCTGCGAGCTATCGTATACGCTATTCACAGGCAATTTAGTCCTGCACATGCTCAGAAGTTAATGGTACACTAACTCTCCTAGCGTAGTTCATTACAACGCATCTGTTTGCTTATGATGTTAGTGGTACGATAGTGAGAGGTCATGGCAGATTCTGGTCTGGATTTGAGGTTATGTTGATATGCGAGAGATTTGTTGATTGTGTTGCAGTACGAGCACGTTCTAGTGTACTCACAGTACAGTTTAATTGTGTCAGTTTGCATAGAATTAGTTTGTTTGGGTTTGCATTTTTATTCTGATTTGATTCGAAGCTTCGCTAATCAAAATTGCACAATGTACGTTACGCTGTTAGCGTCCTCAACCCTAGTGTATAAGTTAGGAAGTGGTTACATTATGCATAAACTCTCTACTATGTGAAGGAAAGGTCGCTATGATTATCTGATGTCGGAACATCTTTTACGAATACGGGGGAGTGTTGGGGTGTCTGTGCCTAGATGATAGTAAGGTGGACCGTGAACGTTAGAATGGTTTAAAAAAAACATTGGAGACTTTGAGGATGGTTCGTGCTATTGGAGGAATACAAGTCAGAATGTGACATTTCATTTCTGATGTTGATCCCTTCAATACCAAACATCTCAGAGACAGACTCTTTCTTGCTCCAAAAAAGCGTAGGGGCGGTAGTGACACTAACACTACTGTTATTATTCTCCAATTTGAGAGATTTTATTAAAAATTATGTTACAATATGGCTGCCTAACACGAATTACCAATTTCTACGAACTTAAGAAATATCCGAGTTGTTAAAAAGTACGAGTCAAGAACCCAACAAACAATATTCGTTTCTCATGCTCGATGCAGAAAGAACAGAATAGCGCCACAAAAGCAAGTAAAATGTTGGCGATAGATTTAAGTTAAAGAAATCTGAAAGTACTACCAACATAACGCGAGGCAGACTTATCGTTACTCTCATGGACGATGGCGAATGACTTTGAGTATAGTTAATATTGATGAAGGGAATAATAAATTAATAAAGGTATTTGTTAATATTATAAATATTAATTCAGCCTCTGGCGTTTGGGAGTTGACGGGATGGTTGCTTATCTGGAGAGTAAATTTATTGCCCCCTTCGTAGACATGCGCAGCTTGTAACTGTATTTTTGGACAGCTAATGTAAAAAATAACGTATTGTGACTTAGCATCGCCGTATTCACTGGTAATTTTCTGTTACATGGCTCAAAGGGCTAGTTCAAGGGTTTTATTGGTTTTTCTCCTCGTATGTGGAGAGTAGTTAATATATAGACAGAAAATATCAGATATGAAACATTTATTTTTCATTTTTCTTCAGAAGGCCTTCCTTTCATTTACGCATTAAGAGCTATTAAGTTAAGTCCTTATAATTAATGATATAAGTAATTTCTAATATTAAAAATATACTAACTATATATTTTAACCTCCGGCAGCGGCGGACTGATCTCGCAAAAGATAAAAGCATACTTTGCCATTAGTGAACAATTAATATTGTTAATGGTTGATTATCTTTTTGATGAGTTGATGTATTTTATTTAAAGATAATATTTATAAACATTGTGTTGTGAAACGATGATTTTCAAAGAAAAATGCTCCCCAGATCCCTCCCTNCCCCTTGACTACGGTCATGATCCGCTACTGAAGACTAGTATTACATTCATATTTCTCTATCATATGTCTATTATCAAAGATCAAATATAAAACATGGATTCTCTCAATGAGAACGTATGTCATAGGTATGTGATCACCGCTCCGCCCCAGCGGTGGCGCACGTGGTGGCGTTCTTGCTCATCAAGACGTCCTGTGTTCAATTCCTGGTGGGTCCAGAAAAATTTGTATCTTTTCACATGAATGGCCCAGTTCGTGTAGCTGTGACTCCTGAAAATGCAAACCTTCCTTCCTCTGTCCACCTCCTGCGAGTATCAATCACTCTCTACTAACCCCCTCCTCGTGAGCCAAGTTGTTGGTAAACCCAGCTAAGCGGCCCACCTACTAACAATGATTAACAACTAACTAATTCCCATCCTGGCCCGGGTTTTTCTCCGGTTTTCCTTCGGGTAGAGGCGGATTTCTTATACAGGTTCTCTAGGCTTTGTCTAGGGGCGTGTTTATTGTAACAATAAATCGTGAATTTAGTGTTTTTTCAACTTTAAACACTATACTCAGAATAATCTATAGTTCGATAATAATTTGTACATGTAAATTTTTTGCGTAAAATTACAAACATATTGACATTCTATTAGTATTATAACTCGCAGCTAACTTTTTATCTTATCTAGGAATTTTGCTGAAATTTTTGAATCCGCCTCTGCATTAGGGTCCTTGATCGGAATTGATGGGATGGTCCCTTGCTTGCTTCCGGAGAGTAAATTAATTTATTGTCCTCCACGTCAATACGCAGTTTGTACTGTTTTTTTGGCAATAAATTTATTATTATTATTATTAATGACCTACCACCCAACTCGCTCCATGTAGATAAGCTTGTAGAATAGCACGCTAAATTTCCCATTTACAAATGCAACAATAAGAAAAGTCTTATCAAAGGTTGTGCGTAACGCAGACACATAATTCATCTAAGCTCTATGATAATATACATACGACACAGAAATATGACCATGTAATACTGGTGTTAATTGTTTAGGATACGGTATAAATTGCAACAAGCTGCAGTTACAAACTAAAGAAGACGTAGTCCACAATCTACAACTGAAGGCGAAAACGTTGTTCTCAAGATGCTCAACTTAGATGAGGTTAGAAAATAAAAATTCATGTTAGTTGTAATTATCTTGTAGTAAAGTGCACCTTCCGAAGAAAACATTATTGTGTATGTTTTTTTAGGATCGGAGGTTCAAGTAATAAATTTATTGAGCTCAAAAAATTGTAGTGCTTCGTCAATATCTTCAGCTTTCCAGTTAATCACTTCAGATGCAATTAATCGTGGAAATAACTTTTTCAATCATCGGTAAACTGCTTATTGTTTCATACAATTTATCTAATTGTAAGTAACAGCAATGTTTTCTTCTAAAATGAAAATCTCCTTTCATCTTCAACATGAGATCGAATCATGGAGATTTCATGGATGAGTAATTCCCGTCTCACTAGCAAGAGCCATAGAAACAGATGGAAAAGTTGTGTGCAGCGAATTATATAAGAAATGAAACCTTTTCTCTTTTTCACTAAGTGCTCCGAGATTATGAATAAGACACGCTCGGGAATTCAGATGATACTCGCTCCACGCAGTCTGCCTCGCTCAACATATCGCAGGATCATCAGACATAATACTTGTTGTATAAAAAAATATTTTTAAACAGTTGGTAAATGCATTATATACACGGTTAATATAATAAACAATAATTTAAATAGCTGACTAAATGAGAATTATTACTTTCTTTTAAAAATTAACTCATAATGTTACAGTTAAGATTTTTTTATTTAGCCAAAACTATTAAATTTGTCAATTCCAACGACATTCTATTCGTCGCACAAGCAAGGGCCTTTACTGAGAGTGTTCAGTGAAATTGAGTGAACATTTTCCGTGTGCGACATAATATATACTCCATTCATCCCTAATTGTTTCTTTTCTGTTTTTATATTCTTCGAGATAGTCCCTCGTTTTGTTCTGTTTCAGCATTCACAAAGCAATGCTTTTCTCGAGCGACTTTTTTAACGCTCACGTGTGTGATACGGCAGGACGCCGCAGTTTCTGACCGGGAGACGTCGTGTCTCTATTAGCGAAGAGGGAGAATAGGACTTGTAGAAACCGATAAAACAAACAAAACTAAATTTGCTTGCGTCGCCGATCTTTCATTTATTTATAAAGTGAACGTTCCACAACATAGCATTTATCGGCATACATCCTCCTGGTTAATAATCCAATAAGTTAACCTACAAGCGACATATATCCCCTATGGATGCCAATAATAAAGGGTACTAATACTAGAGAAGCAAAACACAAGAGGATAAACATATCACTTGCACCGTCGGGTCGCAGTGGTAACGTCTTCACCTTAAGAACCAAGGTACCCTGGTTCGAATGCCGGTGCTGCCGGACGCCTGAAGACGGACGTTGCAAAACGGAAATACACCTGTTGTGAAGATACAAACAGGTAAAGACGATGGATAATGTCAAAAAATAGTGTAGTAAAAATGTTAATATTTTACGGAGCATTCTGTTCTGGAATATTTGAATTTTGTTGATATTAATTTTAGTAGCTGCGCCACATATTGGGCTTGCGTAAGAAAGGATAGATCGGATTATAGAACGGTAGAGGTGGATACGTAGGGAAGATGAGTACTTCAATATGGGATATAGCTGGTGAACTCGTTTAGTGGCTACTGCGAGTCGATGGTGAATGTTGTTTCCAATTTAGAAAGTGACACAAGATGAGTACAAATGTTCTAACCTTTCTGGGGAGGAGGAAAATTGGCAAACGTACCCAACGGTTGTCAGAAAACGTAACGACCTTCAAAGGGTTTGGGGGTGAGGGAAGACGGTGGAAGGTGAATTGTACAACATGGCGGATAAGTAACAAAAAGATATCTTCGAGGATTGGCCAACAATTAAAAAAAGGTTTCTTTCTTTTACAACGCCAACGTTTCGGCAATTTATTTTGCCTTCATTTGGGCTGTATGCTATTAAACCACACCATCATCAATAACCTCCAGTCATAACCTCTGAACACACTCCATCTCTACAACCGTCCTGGTGTAGGTCAAACACTGCTGGAGGTTATTGATGATGGTGTGGTTTAATAGCATACAGCCCAAATGAAGGTAAAATAAATTGCCGAAACGTTGGCGTTATAAAAGAAAGAAACCTTTTTTTAATTGTTGGCCAATCCTCGAAGATATCTTTTTGTTATTTAATATATTGGTCGAGATCAACATCAATGTGGTGGATAATGTTTAAAAACAGTGAAATTTGAAAACTAGTTTGTTCTTTGAGAATAAAACAGTTATTATTTATTAGTTTCGGAATGTATAGTTGTTTTAAATTAGACCCGAGTTAAAATTTACGTACTATTTCAAGATTTTTTAAAGAGGGGGAGTCAAATAAGTGTTGTTTGTATTAACGTGGGGCAAAATGAGATATATTGGTGTGGTGTACCCAAGCATTTAGAAGTTATTTAAATGCGTACGTTAACATGTTATATTATTTATGCGAACTTTAAAATCTAGAATAGTTAGAAATGTATCATTCGATCTTCTTTCAGCAATTCATATTATTTATTGTGATTCTTTCTTTACACAACATATCTAACCAAGATTTGGGTATTCATTAGGTGTAACAAATAGTAACAGCAAATATGAACAGAGTGACAGAGTCGATTACAACGTATTCTTTGTTAGTAATAGTTACATATGACGATAGTTCCAATCTATTATCAAAACGCTGTGAAAAGAAAAAAAAATCACAATAAATATCAAAAAAAGCGACACTATTTTGTATGAACTGACGTATATTTACACTAAAACACAAGGAATGAAACGTTGTGTATGTTATTTTATATATTTGTGTTTCAGAGTAAGTATAAGTCAGTTCATAAAAAATAGTGTCGTTTTATTTGGTATTAATTATATATGCAGTCAGAAAATATGAGTAATTCTAAAAAATCACATTTTCTAAATAAGGTCATATGATCTATATTTAACTTTGTTGACTTTCTGCCAATCTCTGAGAGCATTTTCCTCTTCTGTTCGAAAGTTCACGTAACTGAGGAAATCGCTTATTCCTCACTGTCACGACTTCATTCAATGACTGACCTTGACTTGACCTTGACTGAATAAGACTTGATCACACCACGTGAATCCTCCTGTTTGTCCTTTCGCTTCAGCGTTTGCTTTGATGCATCAGTGACGTCGACAGCAGATATCAGTGAGGAAATCCGCACAGAAACATCTCTCGTTGGTCCGCAGGTTTCTCTCTCTGTTCCTAGAATGCCACCCGCTGCGAGATACCATCACTTAAATGTAGGATATGGATGAAGCGTATATTACGATCGAGATAATGTTACTAATATAAAAAAAATACAAACTTAGAAACAGTAATTTGCACTTGACACAATCTCTCGCCGCTACGTTCCGGTTGATACCTCGGAGAGAAAACTCATTTTCCTCGGCGCCCCGAGATGCGTTTTGAATAATTTTCAATCAAATTCCAATCCTCTTAGCACCATGAATATACATCAAAGTTTTCTTTAGATTTAAGTGCATCACATGAGTTGCTTATGTGGAGGAAAGACATCTCGGATTTGGTGATTTTTTTAGACAACGCCCAAAAATTATGTGGTTCCGTTTCGTGTTTTAATTAATGTTGTATTATTCTTTATAACATACTCATTTCTCGATCTAATGTTACAAAAATGGTGTAAAATCTTATTTATTACCAAGTTTACTCTTTGCGCTAATCTCCTCAATCTGGTATATGTTTCTTGGTGTTGTACAAGCATACAAATGTTTTCCCTTAAAACACTTTCAAGGAATGTTTACAATGTGAAGACCCATACAATAGGAGTATGAAAGTAAAGAAGTACGTACCGTACTCATTTTATGGATTCATGTATCTCTTAAGAGGCCGTCCGTAATTTAGGTAACGCGAAATATGCCCTTCTTAACACCTCTCCATAACGCACATCTATCTCCCCAATAGTGATGTAACGCTAGCCTTCCAGCGCCCTCCAGAAAATTATTGTTGCTTTTCGGAAGAGAGAGGGGACAAGTTTTTATTCACTAACCTAGTTTTTCTTACCCCATCGTTCTATGCGTTAAGTTCGTGAATTCAGCGTCAAATATGAAAATTGAAAAGTACCCTATAAACATTACGAAAGTCCATGACGAACACCCCTCTTCTCAGTAGTAATGCAGAACGATATTGCAAGACCCCATCCCCACTAACGTGCGTGACATAATTTATGGACGTAGTGTCATTTCGCTTTTAAGACTTATGTATCCTTTTTTGAAATGATGTTTTAATTAATGATTGCAGAAAAGGGATGAATAATTTTTGATTTAGTAATCCTAGTCCTCCGCTCGTTTCAGGAGCCACTTTCCCAACGGTTCCGGACGTCATGAAAACATCATTTCAGAGCCGTCGCGTTCCATGCGCTGCGCCGCGCAGTCGCTTGTTTTCTGCCCATCGCTGAGTCGCTGCGCGTGTCGATTTTTTGTGTCGATCGTTTACAATCGATCGCCAACGAAGGCAAAACAATTTGTCTCGTGACACGCTCGGCCGCCGTCGGGACGCTCTCACGCGCGCGATCTAGGGAGTTTTTGAGGAAGCTCTCGGGGGCAAAAGACGGTTGCCCTTTAAGAGCATGAGGACTCGATGCGACATTCCCTTCCAAGAGAAACAAGTGCCGATGAAGGAATCTCGGAAAGGGTCTTTCGCTTGTTGACCGCTTCTGACATCGACTTCGTTTTTACAAAATCGCAGTTCATTCGTCTCAAATATACTTTGAATACAAAAAGAGTTGTTTAATAAGAATACATGTGTTGTCAAAAAAGCAGTTTTAGCAGTTACAAAATGCGCATGACCACGTGGAGGATTTACTCTCCGGAAGCACGCAAGGGACCTTCCCATCAATTCCAATGAAGGGCCCAAAGGTACAGGCGGATTTAACATTTCAACACACTCTTAAGATGAGGATGAAGATAGTTCGGTATGAGTTATAATATTAACAGAATACCAACAAATTTGTATTTACTACACCACAAAAAAGTTATTTCAGAAGAGCGCATTATTAACAAACTGTATATTATTAGGAAAATATTGTTTCCTTTATAGCTTTTATTACTGTTATATTCACTCTGTTGACCTAACTTGCAGGGTGTCTGCTTCCTTATGAGTTCAGAACTTCTACAACTTCTACAACTTCCGTTCGAAGAGGTCTGTTCCTAACAAAGCGATTTCGTGCTCCCTAGCAACCTCGAAACATTTCAAGAGGGAGATTATAGAAATAAACACAAACATCCAACAATTAGTACTCCTTTATTTTGTTCTAAGGTCATAGAAGTGTGACTCAAGTGTTACTTTGTTCGTCTTTCCTAGAGAGGAAATCCGAGACTCAACTAAAACCCACTTCACTTCATTGGCACGTCGTTCGTGTTACAACGTGTGTAATGGAATGGGACCGTTCACACTGACCATACGCAGCGCAGCATCGCTCATCACTTGCCACACGCGCGCAAAAGTTTTATATTCTGTTTAAATTACCTTTACAGTTGAAATAATAAAATTTATCAAAAGTACTTGCTGTTTTGTACATTCGAATATATAAAATAACTTCAATTCATCATTCAAACTTTTGTGTTTTTATTTTTGTCCTGAGGAGTCAGTCGCATATTACATCACACAATTTTTGTGTTTTCCGAATCCCTCGCCTCCCCCCCTGTCATTATTTTGACCCCATCCGTTGCATCATTGCATGTAATTTGGAGGGAGATTTTAATGTGATATTTACTAAGCTTAAAAATTATTTTTAACTATAATTGTACTCAAGCAATTATCGTACTAATAATTCATGACCCACTTCGTCACAATTTTGACCCCCCCCCCCGCTCCCCAACTGCGTGACGTGATATGTCAATGACCCCCAAGGAATACGTTCATTTTCAACGTTTGACCTTTGTTAAGTATATCTACTTGAATAAATACCGTCGATAATGTTCGATAGTAAAATTACCTATCTTTACCGATAACGCTGTGGCTAATTTTTCCTCAGCAAGAAATGTCGACACATTGAGAAAATGAACGAGACGAGACGAAAGTACGTTGAACCTTTGACCAGCAGCCTCCGACCCTAATCCTTCTGCACGGAGATATTCCAGTTGAAACACGGGTTAGGTTGGTGCGGTCATTACGCAAAGTAAAGCGCAACATGTATCATCTCAATCAAATGGATCGCCGTGAAACACTTTGGATCTCATGTATTATATAAAGTATAACAAATCACATTTCTCCAGTGTGGGATTTCGTCTGGAAAAGTGGAATAAGGGATGAGGTGGTTGAACTCCGCGAAACTGGACAAGCTTACAAAAAGAAATAAACGTTTTGTGAGAGTTACTTGTAAAAGGAGACTACCTCAATGCGTTTCTTGTCTTCGGAAGTTGTGAAGCCGCGATCGCTGTTGTATCGCAAAGAAATTTGAATTTGTGTTCGAGGTAAACGGAGAACTTTCAGTCGACGGAAACAATCAAACAATTCAAATGGTTGGAGGTTTATAATGTACTTTGGTACAGATTTATTGGCTAGATTATTTTTCAACAATACAAAAACAGCACTAGAATTAGAATTGTGCAGAATCTTGGAGGACATTTTGCCAAATGTTAGTTTTCCTGGTTTCCACGTAGTTCTCTTGAGCACACATCGCTTTCATGTTGTCGACCAGTTTCTTTGTCTTGTTTATCACGTGTGGTTTGATTCACATATGATTTTACAAACGATTTGAAGATGGATGTAAATTTGTAATGAAGAACGAAACATTCGCAGGAATTTAAGTTTACTGAAGAGCTACAATGCAAAACGCGTCACAACCATTCGAGATATTTTTCTGCGGGTGATTTTACATAGGAAAAGGTAGTTTGACTTTTTTATTTGATTTCCTCCCAGGGGACTTACATCTAGTAAGTACATGTTTGGCAAACACGAGACCCCCAGCTGAGTCTGGCATTACTTCCACTTACTTGTGAAAGGCTCCTTCCTTTCTCTTTCCTGACATTCCTTGGTCACCTCTTGTTCTTTTCGATCCCGACGCTATTAGGGATAGGGTATCTTTCATTTTCCTCTTTCTTCTTCTCCTTTTTTAATAATGATATATGTAATGTTTTGAGATATGTTGATATTTGAGTTTTGAGTTGCAATTCAGGAGGGTTTTTAATGGGTATGGTTGAGTCATTCGGCGAGTCCCACACGCGGGGAGAGTGATGTTGGCTCTGCCTAGTACATAACTGCATTTTCCCTACCTGTACAAGTGTTTAGGGCTCTAATGACTTCGATGTCGACGAGCCGTAAAGCCCCACACACAAAAAAAATTATTTGATTTGTAAATGTCTGCACATTTAATATGGTATTTTCAACACAACACGTCAGTCAAAATGTTTATATTTCTATGTTCAATTCAAAACGTGTTTAAATAGATATGACGCGTTTTATATACTCTCTCATCACATCTAAGCGAAAACATGTACATGCAATACAATACAACGTTAAGTGTCAAATATAACGTATTCTCGCGTTGTGAATAAAATGCAGCGATAGTGAAGTAGGTTTCGCATTCGCTGCCATATGTACTGTAACGCTAACATATCATTTATTACTTTATTATGCAATACCTTCTAAGTTCAAAGGAAAGTCACGGTAAGTTTCTAAGTGCCAAAAAAACAAAAAAACAACAACAAAAATCGAATTTCATACAATGTTTCAAAAGAAAAATTCTAAAATGTTACGTCGAATATTACACGAAAAAAAACTCTAGTCCCGCACACAATTATGGTTACAACGATAATAAATCTTTTCATTTAACATTAAAGAATGGCAAGTCCTAAATCTGTCTCCATTTTCTCAAGAGGTCTGGTCGTATATTAAAATGAATACCTACACCATGGTTTGGGAGGCTGGAGAGGGTCTTAGCTACTGGCGACGGCTCTCAGCGGGAGTGTGTGCGTGCTTACTCTCATCGCTATCATAGCATAGAAAAGTACTTTATTTATTATTTATTTATGTATTCCCCATAAACACCCGGGCCGGTGCGTTTTAGTTTTACCAAATATTTTCCAATAAAAAACGACCAAATATATTAAAACTCATAAAATATACAAATTTTTGATGAAGATTTCTTCAGTGGCGTACATGACATTTATGTAACAAATTTTTAAGGGAGAAAATAAGTTGAGAAGTGAAGGGGTCGTATCTTGCGCATGACGTCAAGAAGTATAAGAGTGGCTCGATCTTCATGTCTAGTCTCATGAGATGTGACGAAAGAAATTTTGTTCCATTTGTAAAGAAATCGGAAGAAAAAAATACTGAATGCGAGTGGAAAAATTTCGTGTGGAATTTTTGGAGTGCATATGTATTTCTCGTTTTTATCAAAGAGTTGTCTTCCACCATGTTTGGCCCTTTAGTATTCAACTTGAGTGGAAATACGTGGATTATATTTACGAAATCAAATTTTCTATAATGTATTGACATTTTAAAGACGTGTATAATACATCTGTTTGAACACTGCGGTTCGACTCCGTCAGCAGATCTTAAATATTGAGTTGGGAGATAATTTTAACTATTATTTACAATGAAATTTTTTTCATGTTTTCATTTCTTTTCAATTTCTTCAAATTGTTATGAAACAAATAAACGCCTTTATTTTGTCGGCAATTTGTAAGAAACTAGCTTTGCTTACGTCAATTTTGTAATATTTCCGCAACTTTATCATTTTTTACTTTAACGTTACGAACCAAACGTTCGTAAAGTGTTCATTTGTAGATTCTCATTCAACACGTACTTTATTTTTATTTGTGCTCCATGAGAATCGTAATATTTATTTATTCCATGTGTATAATTCTTGTATGTTCATATAGATGTTCTTTGGTAGTTATGAACTCCATGTCTATTTCAAGTTCCATGCACATTGTATCGATTCACGTATTCAATGTGCAAGTTCCTTGCGCTCGCAATTAGCTATGTTGTCCGTGTCAACTTCAAGTTCCATGACATTCGAATCATTGTATGTTCGAATCATTCTATATGTATGTTCTTTGCGCTGGCTCTATAAACAGCCGCGCTCAAGACATATTAGTGCCAGTATTAATTAAGCCAGTACACGGCTCACATGCAGACTCTGCAGACGAACATTCTGCAGTTCTGCGGCCGAACACTTCGCAGTCAATCCAGTATCCATTCTTCAATACACGGCCGACAAGCGTCGCGCTGTATCGCTTCACGATTCAGTATTCTGCAAGTCTTACTTCAGGGATCACCACGTGATGATACTCTGGGGATACGTCGCCATGTTACGCGACATCAAGTCATTTCGCTGCGTATAATACTTTATACTCATCATTGAACGTATACATGTGTTTATGATGAACTTTTTGGAAAATTGATTTCCTATGAGAAATCACTCAACTGCTGTGCCATCAAATATATGACATAGCGCTCGCAGCAAATCAACATTGAACACAGTTGTTCACAATATTCTGTAGTTTCAGCCACTTGCTTATCAGCTACAAGGCCCAACTGGGGAAAACTCAACCACTCCGACGGAAGACCGCAGCCAAGACATCTGTAGGCAGCCGGAGCAAGGTTACGACAAGGAAGCTATTTCAACGACTGAGTATCATTCCTCGTAAAGAGGACCACATCGAGAACTTGTTCTGATGTATTTAAAATCCTGCATTATTCTATGGTTTTTAACCAATCTCAATTAAACAGCAGGTACCTTTTGTAAATGAATCTTTCGTAGATGACGGGGGGATGTTCTCAAAAACTTGAGTTCAATGGGCTTTTTGTTTTTTGTGCAGATCAGCTACGATCGCACCTCACTCTTGTTCATGTACCATATCGTAATTCTGTTTCAATTGGGAAAGAGGATGTTTCATAAACGATTGTTTATGTTCAAATATATTCAAACTCCGTAGAAAATGTTATTCACGGAGTGTTAGTTGCCCACAACAACTAACTTAATTTTTGCGAATCCAGGATAATTTGTGTAATTCTGCTTTTGTAAATTTAGGAAAATATATGTATATGTTGTCTAATTGTAATAAATGTGCATTTGTGAATCTGAAGCGTGTTTAACAAGAATCATATTTCATCCTTAATCTTCCAATGCTCGTTGAAACACACGAGTCCCCACTATATCCTTTCCTGTGTTTGCGACGAATGGTTCCAGTGAGAATGTTATCCATTAATATTCGGAGTTCGATAGTATTCCAACGATGCCAAAAACCTTGGACACGTCACGCATGTCTTTTTCGATCATTTTTACGTGGTTTCCACTTCCCTAGAAGTTGATATAGGACAATTTTCATTTTCTTATGTTTCAAAATTAGTTTTCAATTATTTGTACTTATAAACTCTTCCCCAAGGGGCGCTTACGGGGTTTTTCTTCCATGAGAGCAAAATTTAGACTTCCACGACATCGGGATTTCACTATCAACTCGAAGACGACGAAAACTGTGGACTCGTTACTGATATCTGTCATCTTCGATTATTTTTTCAAGGCATCCCCTTTCGTAAGGGTGCTGGAGTTTATACAGACTGATTGTGGACTTTGGCGTCTTCAGGAATGGCATAACTGGCTTCAACGGCCCCGAAAACGATGATCTCACTATTTATATCAGTAAGTATTATTTATTTTGACATTTCAACCCCTTCAGCCCCTTCTCAAAAACGTATATTTCCTCATGGATTTAAGCGGCATTGAGAGTGTGACTGCTTTTGTGCGTCTTGAATAACGATGTATTCAACAGCAATATCGGTCTTTTTTATTTATTTGAAACGACACTCACGCTATCTGTTGTAGAATAGTTGTACTATACCAGAAATTTTTGCGGGCGTGTGCACAACAACTTGTCAAAGTTTCATCACAATCGGATGAATGGTATAGGAACTCAAGGACAAAGAAACATTCATTTATACAAAGTTTAAAGTATTGTAGACGCACTTCCTGAAATACTAAATCCATAGTACGAAATATGGTTGAAGAAAACTTTGTAGATTCCAGACCGGTCTTTTTAGGAGTGAATTACAAAACATCCACGAAACTGGGTAAAGATTTTAACATAAATGGGCAATTTGATAAATCTACATATTTCATCCACTCTAAAGAAAATATTCAGTGAATGTATGCTGTAAGACTGAAAGATTTCCAAAAATTATAATGAGAACGATTTTTATTTTTGTATTTGTTCTATCGAAATGGATGATAGATTTAATTTACCTACTTAAGGGCTTATGGTGGAGCTTATTTTCAGAATTTTGCTTGCTTGTACATTACATCCATTTCGGTCTCTGGAGGTAGTCTATCTCGAAAACTGATAACGGAACATATCAGTTTATTTTGACAATTAGCAGTCTTTTCCCTTTAGTTTGGTAGCATTTAATTTTCAACAATCAATAACAAAGCTTTTTTAAAATTACAGGCAGAAGCATATACGAACGATAACCTTGCTGTATTTGATGTTTAAAGTAAGGGTAAACAAACCGTCTTCATCACTAATGGAAGTAAATTTTTTTGGGAGTGGGAAGTGGGGGGAGGCAAGATTTCTTATTACTTATCTCCATAAGGGAACGTCGTATTTATTCCTGATGGAGACACAAGATGTTTGTTTTAAAGTGAAACATGAACTGTTAGGTATCAAATTCAGTCCAGACTTTTTTCTTCATCAGAAGGAATCCTGGAATTCGCCCGATATTTTTTCAATGATTCCTCGGAGGTCGAAAATGAATAATTTTCTCATCAATTTAACTTTCGATTGAAGTCAGCCAGTTTTTGTGTCTTCTGAAAGTTCCGTTGTAAACCTGTTAAACTCCGCCATTAAGAGCTCGGTGCGAGAGAGGCGGTTCATCAAGTGCTTTGCTACTGGTCAAGGAGGTTTCATCCACTCACGCAGGCAGCACTACTTCAACTGAGAAAAGCAACGACAAAAATAATCCATATACCAAAAGTATTAAACGTTTCCTTTGAATTCCAGCTCTGAAACGAAAGAGTTAAAATTATCGATTTAGGATGAAAGAAAAATATCGGATATTTCAACAATAATTTCTCATGGTAGCTCAAGACTAGTGCTCTCGCTTAACACGGAGAATTGCCAGGTTCGATTCCCGGCTTTTCACTTCAATGTCCCAGAATCATATGGTTGAGATCACGCAAAAACGAGTCCTCTGCGAACTCACTTGTAATACTTGGAAACGGCAATCTAGATGAAATCTAGATTTAATTTCCCGAAAATGTTTCAAGATATCTAAAGATTAAACCCGTGTAGAATTGGGCCTCACTAGCGCTCGTTATCATGGACCGTATTTGGCAGAAACGAGTACATACATGATTTCTCATTCAAAATTAGCAATAAAATATTAATATAAAATGAAATAATCTAATTCACAAAACAAAGAATTCAACATTTTTATTTAATGCATTTAATATTATTTGGTTTATATTTTGTCGAAAATTAAATCTTTTATTTAGCTAGATTGTTAAAAGTTAATTTTTGTGTCTAGTACTTATTAATATAATTTAACACTAAAAAGTGTCAGAGAAAATATTCTATTGATGATATTTGACTGAAATAAACCCTGAAATTGAAGATGGCAATTAAATAAAATATTTTACATTGCAGAAATCGTTATCAAAATATTACATTACCGAAAAAGTCTTAATATTAATTTGCTACCGTCGTGTGAAATATGATGAAAACGAAAATAAAACAAGGTTTTAGAAATTGAGACGAACTATTTAAAACTGACAGATAAAACTGTAAAACNTTTTTTTTTTTTTTTTTTTTGTATTTTGAAGAGGACAGTTTTTATATAAATAATATTCAGTGAGTTTAAGGCAGAACATATAATTTTCGAACTTTTACGTAAAAGCATCGAGGAAACAATATGACGAGGCGAAGAAAAAAGAGTTAGTTGAAAGGGTTTTCGTGAAACATCGCGGTAAACAAGTCAGCTCTCATAACGTATTTTCTTTACTTTACTTCACTGATGATGATTTAGCTCAATATGTTGAATGCATTTACGTCCTGAATTTGGGACTCAAATGTGAATTCGGATTCAAATACGCGATAGTTACTGATAATAATATATTCAAAACATTATTACCATCATGCTTTAATAATTCGTTATGTGTTTTCGTTTCTACAGTAAATTAAATAAAACTATCCTGCTTCGTGTCTCAAATCCGAGAGTTAACTTTTATGTTGACACGCTCTTAAACCCAAACTGGATTCAGATTGAGATCTAACAGAGACAAAAGGAGGTGTTTACCTGCGACAGAGATGAATTGTGATTGGCCGGAAAAAAAGTGCTAATTATGAGAACATCCTTTTAGTTCTTTAGACGACCGTGAGAAAAAAGAAAGTTTCTTGGTTTCGCCGTAAGATGGAGCCGTCTTTCCTCGCCGAGGTACAAGAGTAGAAACAATGTTCAAAGAGATTATTTTTGACACAAAATATTCCGACTCGAGTTTCAATGTCAGAAAATTATCATAAGACGTTTAGAGAAAGCACGCTGATTCGTAATTTTTCTCTTTATATTATCGGTGAGAAGTTGCAGTCCATCAACAGGTTTGTGTTTACACGTGGCATATAATTCCCAGTGAAAAATGTTAATGAATATAATTCCATTTTTTTTCTTACACTCCCTAAGAAGTTACGCATTATTTCAGAACACCTGATGTTGAAACTTTTCTGAAATTCAAAGACGAATAAGTGTGGAAGATAAGTCTGCCCTTAAAGAATCACAACTGAATTGAAATTAAAGATGATAATTGCAATGTAGGATACCAGGCCAAGATCCTCACAATATTTCCGTTCAAAAAGGGAATTTTGCACACAACCCCTCATATTCGTAAGAAAGTGCCATTCTTCAAAGGGGTAGTTCTCGTCGAGGGTAAGAAAAAGCTGTTCTTGTGATTTTCGTCAAAAAAGCTATGAGGAAATGTATAAAAGTACTTAATAAATAAAATACTAAAAAATATTCCTCATACCTCTGCATATACACGTTCATTTGAGGGTTCCCAACGCAGTAACTATGATTAGCGTAGACATTTGGTGAACTCCTCAAGGACTGAATAATATCACATTTTCAGATAATTTAGAGAAAAGACGTTTCCTATTTAAAATCGGGGAAGGCAGATGAAGTACCGAAATGTCAAGTGATTTCCAAAGTTGCTAAACTTCAACCCACGAATTCATTGAGAGGAATTTCTAAGGTTTTCTTTTGTACAGAAATAAATTTGAAAACGAACAATAGTGAATCCGTAATGGTATGATTTTAGTAGGAGTATCTTAAGACCAAGATGAAAATACTATTAAAATCTTTTAAATCGCTATGTAGGCTTCATTGCTATAAACATCAACATGACAAATATCGATAGTGGAAGGGACGTGGCATCCGACTAGCTCCGTATCTCTAATCATTTTGCAGAAGTTTGATTCTGGACTGATAAGGACGTGGACTGTCTTGTCCCGATCACTCCTTCTAACTCTGGTTTCCATGGGGCGTGGGATCTGCACCCGAGATTGAGATGAATAGTCTCACTTAAGCCCTCGCAGCATTTCCTCGACTATGTGGGTGACGATGTATTGTGAAAACATAATGTACCCATCAATTTCAATACATCGTCAAAAATGTTAACAGTATAAACAGGACAAAAATTAGTTAATGAACTAATTTTCCTCAGAAATAGAATTGAATATCCGATTATATTTGCAATACGTTTTAGGTTAGTCGTGCGTGTACTATTGAACGAGCAATTATTGTATCTGGAATTTTTTTCTCGAAACTATTTTGCTGCATCTAACAGTTTATGTTTGGAAGGTTGAAAAAGGGAGCTGACATTATTTCGTTTACGAGTACGTTGATTTAGTGCTGTTCTTAAAATTGAAAATTCGAAAAACGGACCCCAAACTGTCGAGTGTTTTCATTGCGAACTGCTAAGTGACTAATCCAGTTGAGTTTTTACGTTGGTCCATATGCATTTCTATCTCAATATTTCTAACTGAAATTCACGGTACTGACAATACGCTTAAATATATTATCTCAGAAAGATATGGTTGTCAGAAGATGGTTGGAATCCAACTGACAATGAGTGAACTAAAATAAATCATTTTTGTCATCATTATGTTGGGTCTAGATACAGTATTTAACAATTTTCTTGTAAATGACGAGTTCATATTTTATTAAATATTTGCTCAGTCCTCGAGATATTGTATGATGAAAGACAAAATGCAGTGGAGCGTATAGATATCCTACCGATACTCAAAGTCGTGTAACTAATGCAAAATGGCTGCCTGNCTGTAAAGAAATACAAGTTAATAATCCAAGAAACTAAGACACAAAATAATATTAGTTTCACACGCTCTACGCAGAAAAACAGAATAGCGCAAAAAGATTAAGTTCATTGAATTTTGGTGTCCGAGGTTGGCGATGGATTAAAGTTTTGACAAATTCGAATGTGTTGCCAACATAACGCGAGGTACAAATAATGTTACTCTCATATGCATGATGGCGAAGTAAATGCGTTGGAGTACATGGAGTACAATCACTGTACCAACCAGTTAAACTGACAAATTAATAAATATATAAATAATTTATTGGCAAAAGAGCAGTTGCAAAGTACCTATGACCTCGTAATTTACTACGACTAACATACAATGAACTAATGAACACACAGTGCGTTTCCGTTCGTGATACATTTTTTTTTGAAAGCAAAGAGTCTTAATTCGTTCGTTTGAAAGTGAGTTGCCAGGTGTGCGTGAGGAGCCAGCAGGGAGTGAGTGTATGCAGTGACCGAGAGCAATATCGTTCGTTCCAGTGGACGACCCGACTCCGCGCCGCTTCGGGAGAAAGTTCCTCTGACTGGACACTCACTCACGGCCAATGACACGACAGCAGCCAAGGTTACGCTGCAACACCTCGTTATCAATGGAAGAAATACACTTTCTTACCTTATGCTTTCTCAATATGCGATCTGTAAATAAATGGACTGTTGTATCAGTATGTTTATTTTTGTCTGTTTTTTTCTCTTCTTTTCCGTTAATGGCTTCGAATTGCTGTAGCAAAAAAAAAAAGAAGAAGTGATTTCATGCAGGTCCACGCGCAGGCAAATATTTACCTCCGGTAGATATATATGGTTATATCCACCTCATATCAATGTATATTACATCTTATGTTCATGTAAATAAATGAAGGATTGTATGATGAGGATTTCAGGGTAAACTACGTTTTCGGTGTGCCACCCACGTCTGTTAAACTTTTTCTCTTCACGACTTATTTACAACAAATTATTCCGTAAAGAATTTTGCTTTAGCATACGTATGAAAAAAATATTCCGCTAACATTACTCGGAGAATTATTTTATTACTTATTTTTAACAAATTAAGTTGTTTTTTGAAAAAGTGGTTCCGCTAACTTCACAGAAGTGTTTCTGAGCCTTGCGTTTGCATGAAGTGGGCTATCTTATGATGTATTTAAGTTTTGTTTCTTGGTGACTCGATAATTCAAAATTGTATGAACGAGAACAGGGCATTTTTTTACTTTAGAATACTTTCTTTCTTTCCTTCCTAATTTATAGAAGGATGAAGATTTTAATTCAAGTTCACATTCCGAAGAATCTCAATGGATGCCGGTAAGAAATGTACTTCAAATTTCCAAATTTAAAGACTGTATCCTTAATTTCGAAGTAAACAACGAAATTGTTAGAATTGTACATTTTAGTACACAAATATACATGTTTATATGAAAGTGTGGATATATTACATATTAATGGTTACTTTCAAGTCGGGGAATATCGTTTCAAAACTTTCTTTCCAGCATTGAAATGGAACTCAGGATACGTACTGTATGTGCTGCACGAATAACTCAGCGTCTGAATTTTCATCACATTCATCGTTGCCTCTCTTATCGTACTAGACTCTACCCGCACCACAGAAAGTTAAATATTTATAGCTATATGTGCTGTAATCGCGATTCAATGTCACGGTCAATGACATAGCTATACTGTTTCATTATTCTCAATTATCCCAGCAGCAACACTTTCTCTTGGAGCACCAAGGCAAACGAGTATGTAGCTACACTCAAGCAAGCATCTCATTTCCGCTTTAAATAATATCCTACTTCACATCCTCTCCTGCCGCTAAGACATGAATTTCCAACTTCTCCACTTTTTAATTCTAAAGCACTAAAATTTCTTGGTCTCTTCAAACCCTCTCCAGTTGTTTTTATGGGGCGAATGTTCAAATTTTCGCAATTTATGTGGTTTTATGAGAGTGACCAATTTTGTTCATATGCAGTCGTGTTTGCAGTGAATGCGTATCTTTATTTTTCACACGCAGTATTGAACTTCAGGGTATATTTGAAGGAAAAAATTGCTTTTTACGACATATAGCAGGAATTTAAAAATATCGTCGAAGTGAGAAATGATTCGTAAGAGAAAAAGAAACCCACACACACATTTTAGAGAAATTTCTCGTGGTCACCTATGTACTAAGAAAGCAACGTAGGGTAATAAAAGCGATGTATAATATGGTTCTTGATTTTGGTTTCTTAGTAACTTTTTTTAAAGTCTAGGATTCATTTACGATTATTCTGTCTTTTGAAATTAGTTTGATTCAAAATTATTTATGCGTTTTACATTTTGTCTTAGAGTTGTTTGGGGTTGATATTTTTATGAGGAATTAAACTATAATATATTGTTATCGCGATTATTATTATTATTATTGCTTTTATTATTTATTAGAATTATCATTATCGTCTTTTTGAAAGAAGGCGATATGTCTTAAGATCCATTCCGCAGTACGAAATTTGTCTCAAAACTGTACGTGAAAATGGCAGTGGACAAGTCCTGTGGAGCCCTGTTCTTGTTTCTTGTTTCTTTCTTTTTCCTTTCCTTTCTTTTTTTATCCGTGTGAGCAGCGTGTCCATAATCATTGCTTCGCCGCCTTCCGCTCATCGCCGGCCGGTCGGTCGCGCTGCCGCTGACCACGGTGGGAGGCGGGAGGAGGAGAGGGGGGGAAATGGTGGGATGGGTGGTGGAGGGTTGGTGAGAGCGTGGAGGGAGGGGAGGGAGACGTACGCGCGCCGTGTCCGCCGCCGCCGCCGCCGCTGAACCGCCTCCCTCACCACCTCGAGGCGATGGCGGCGGTGACAGCGTCTGGACTCACAACGTCGGATGATTTCGCTGTTGACGGTGGTCGGTCTGGTGGTCGCAGTCAGCCAGTCAGTCAGTCAGCGCTTTCCGAACACGACCCACATCAGCGTCGCTTCGCTGCGACTGCGAAACAAGTGACACGCGACACTAACGAACACATTCGAAAGAAAACACCATCATTCCGTTTCCTCTCGTTTCCAGTGATATTTTGCGCCCTTGAATGCGACGAGTTACTTTCAGTTACAATTGGATTACTTGTGACATTTCGCGTACGTGTGTTATTACTGTGCAATCATTGTGTTGGTGGTTGGTGGTGGTACAACGTTTTGAATCTCGCGCTGCCCTCCTGCTTGTTTCTTCTGGTATCGGCGTTCGGTGGCGGCGCGGCGCTCAGTTGGGGATGAGCAGTGTTCGGTGTCGCAGTTCGACTGTTTTGTGTCGGTGTTGTGTTCGCGTGTGAAAACAGCGTAGTGGTGATACAAGACAGCAGACACTTTGTGGTGAGTACCTTAGGATTGAAAACAATATGTAGCAATTGAATTATTTGATTGAAGTGACATCATGCGTTCTGTACTGATTAAGAGGTTGACAATCTAGGATTATCGTTTCTAACCTAAAAGGTACTGGAAATGGAATAATCGAAAAGGGATCTACATAGTACGACCCAGTTTTGAATGTTTCACGTGAAACAATTCAATTTCTTTTTAAACTTTTCACAATCCACAACACTTTGGCGAATAGATCTGTAAGGAATATACTCATATGAACGGCTTCTCATAATGTTAGCTTCGTATAGTTGTATCTGGGTTTGGTCGATGTTGTGCATTTTCAGATTATTGGTAAAATATGAAGCTTAAGATTCGTAGGATGAACATTAAACGTTCAAACAAATTTTCGTAAAAATATGTTGCATTCCCAGCAATATTGCATTGAAAATACTGTTTGGTATTTCGCATATAATAATCATATAAATATTATGGCGCAGATCATGCATACTTACGAACGTTTAGCGAAGGCAGATGTTGCACAATCGAATTTTGTTTGTTTTAGAGGAAACTTTTGCATAAAGTTAAACTAATACGTATTTTAACTTTTTTTCCAACTAACGTAGGTGCAGCAAATATTAAAAATTTTAAAATCATGTATCTGCAAGTTTCCAGTAAGAGATGTTAACCGTATTCAGTTTCCAATCTTTGAAATGTAAACATCTGTAAAATATGACATAGGTACTCACTCTACCGCTGGTTCGAATCCCGGTCAAATTCCTCGTTTTAATTTTTCACTAATATGAATATACTTTGTACGTGAAAAATATGTAAAATTTAGTTTTCTTTTGATTTGAAATGATTAATTTCGTCGGTTTGGCGTGAAACTTGACTGAAACTCGGTATGAAACTACCATTGCTGAATCTAAATGAAAATTGCTGTCGCTGATGAAAAGGAAATGTGCTTTTAACCGAGTTACGTTTATTATTTGTACTCACAGTGGATTATCTTTATGCTTTAAATGTTTTTTACGGTGACTATCACTCGAAAATGAATCAGAAATCTGTTTAACCTAATTGGAAGTACTTGGCGAATCCTATTATAAAATGAACCACAAAAAAGTTAATGACTTTTAAAATTAAGAAAACAATATCTTTATGATATTTTCCAGTCATAAAATTAATTCATTTTATATGAACTAATAAAAATGACAAATATAACTAGCATTCGAACATGTTGCTGTATCGCACATCATCGTTACGGATATCTCAAGGACTGGTGATATGATACGGATGACACTTCGTATTATTTAGGGGAGAAAACGAAAATAGTATTCGCTTAAATTTGTTCATTTTTTCGCGAAAAAAATAATCGGTGTAACATCATCCGCCGGCCTTCCCTCACTAATGTTGAAAATTTGATAATCAATCTTATTTCAAAATATTATTTGGTGTCTAAAAAGATTATATTACGTGTGGCTGAAAGCTTAATATAAGAGGAGAAAATACGTCAAATACATCCCTAACAATTCGGAATACTGAAGAACTCAATATTTTGGGCGAGAACTAAATTGTCTATGAGAAAGATTAGATCTAAATTTAGGAAAAAAGTACTCGATGAATTTGTGGTGAAATCTGAAAATTGACCATATAACTTGGTGTTCCCTAATTCATATTTCTTTGCTAAATACATGCAGTGTCGAATAAGTAGTAAAAAAAGTAATACGATGTAGATACATTTAGTGTCTTTCCTTAACTAATAATCTAAAAACGTATCTAAGAGTTTGAAACACTTCTCGATTTTCACCCGAGGCAAATAACAAGCCACAGGTAAATATATTGGCTGTAACTTAACTGTTAAATTGCTAGGAGAGCATATTATCCATGTTTTTAAACTACCTTCTTTATTAAACTTGTAAATTATTTGATTCACCGCTGACGTTGTTTGATTTTTAAAACATTTCGCGATTTGGAGAATAATTGCTGAAGTAGACTTGAGCAATAAAGGAGTTATTGGAGTGTACTTTTAGTTATTTATTGTATATCTTAATGTAGTGTCTGAGCGAAGCGTCGTTCCACTGACCGAGGAACAGTTTCGTCGTCACAAACTTCGTATCGAAATGAGATTTTTGTGAACGTGTTTGGAGGTGAGTCTCATAATCAGAATTTTGAACAAGGTCTGGACCGAAAAATTCGGGAAAGTTTATTTCCTATCGCAGTGTGAACTGTTCTTTGCCGTTGAAAATGTTTTTCTTCACATTTTATTCAAGGACTATACATTATAATCGTTGTTCAATTATTCGGCTGAATTCAGATTGACATAATTAGAAAAGAAAGTTCTCATGTTAACTTCATCAGTTATTTGTTTTCTGTACCGAATCGTTTTCATACGAAAAATTCATATTAATGCGTTAATCTTTTGACGCAAATTTCTACGAGTATTTAATGTAAATCCTCGAATTTTGAATGCAGCCATTCCATTTGCTTCGATAAAACGTTTTGAAAATGTACTTTCGGAATAGAAATTCAAAGGAAGTAGAAGCGTTCCTGGTATTTCTCTTCTTTCTCGTTGAGCCCTGGATCGCAAAAATCGTCGCCGTTTACTTCTTCTCATTTTTCTGTCTGAAAAACCCATCAAGGACGTAGAGGTTTATGTCATAAAAAATATGCGCATTTTTCCCGTTATTCTTAATCGTGCAAAATAAGTTTAATTTGTTTCGATGCATTTATTGACTCCGTTTGTAGCTCGCAGCTGCCGGATCCCGCGGGACCTGTTTGTGTCGACGCGTATTGCCAACGAGACGGAACTTTAAAAAATGCTTTCGACAAATTTGACGAACACGTCACGAAAGAAATGATGTATCGTAATGATAATAATTTATTGTCAAAAAACAGTACAGACTGCGTATGACCACGTGGAGGACAATAAACTAATTTTACTCTCCGGAAGTAAACAAGGGACCATCTCATCAATTCCGATCAAGGGCCCTAAGACAGAGGCGGATTCAAAAATTTCAGCAAAAGTTCCTACATAAGATGAAAAGTTAGCTACGAGGTATAATACTAATAGAATGTCAATATGTTTGTAATTTAACGCAAATATGTTTGTAAATTTACATGTACAAATTATTATCGAACTATAGATTATTCTGAGTATAGTGTTTAAAAATCATAAGAGTTGAAAAAACACTAAATTCACGATTTATTGTTACAATAAACACGCCCCTAGACAAAGCCTAGAGAACCTGTATAAGAAATCCGCCTCTACCCGAAGGAAAACCGGAGAAAAACGCGGGCCAGGATGGGTGAATGTTCTTTGGGACACAATTCTTAGAGGATTCAGAGGCTCTATGTCCATAGTGTTGGGGGAATGTAGAACTTTTGATGGGACTGGTTTACTTCTTGATTTACTAAGTTACACCAGGAATTTTTTCATTGTTTCTAGCGTTGTATTTTTATTACGGGATTCATCTCTCTCATATTTTCATTGGACTTCTTTTCTTTTTCCTCTACTTCTGTAGATGTTTTTTATCGATAGTTTTTATTAGTCTCCGATTGGTCTCACGACTTTACAAGGGTTTGAAAAAGGTACATAAAAGTTTCCGTGGATCTTTTGAACTAGACTATGAATACTTTATTCAGCAAGTGCAACAATTTAGTGCATTCAGTTTTATGAATTATATGTTGTTATAAAGGGGTGAGTAGATGAGAAGATGCATAAGCAAGTCAAAGATATTTTGTGCGTTATTGGTCACTAGTCATGTAGATTTGAATTTATCTTTGAGAAATCGGGATATATTTGCTCGCTGTTCTTGATCGAAATAGGTTGTACTTGGAGAAGTAGATGGTAAACTATTGTCGATCTGTTAGTGTACTTGTTTATACAGTCAACGTGTTCTAAACGCGACAGAAACACAAAAGGGCGCTGTTATCCCCCTGTGAAGTTCAACATCAAATCGGTTGGGACAGAATATTATAAAGAATATAAATTAAAGATGGGACGATAGTTCGAAGGCTCGAAGTGCATGTCGTGACTGGCTTTGCCTTCTTTCCCGACGCGAGCGAGCGACCTCAAGAGCTAACAAGTTGTGTCTGATGGCTATCTACAAATGCAGCGGTGTTGAGTCCCACACGCCGCTATCGAAGATTTTGTCTTTGTATTAGTAGATCACTTCGTTTATCGTGCTTTGAACTTTACACGCTTCTTTCTCTCTTTTTGCGTCGTTTCGTCCGTCGTTGGGGAAATCTGTTCTCGACAAATGTTCACGTGTTACTTGTATGAAAGAAGTCTCTTTCAATTAAATCTAAAAAAAAATAGTTTTTCAACAACAGAAGTTTCTCGTAATTAAAAACGAGATCTATTTCTTTCAATGTAAATATAAGGCGACTTAACGGGGGAAAATATTTCAGTCATTTCCATATTCGAATTTTGTCCTTTATATCGGGCAACTAGCCAACGGACAGAAAGAATAGCTGATGTATTTTCAGCGAAAATTATTTTTTTAAACGTTTTTGTCCAAATAAAACTCTGAAAAACTTTCCAATTCACCAACAATATCGTTGTCGTGCGTGTTAAAAACAACTTGAAGGAAGAAGTGTATATGTTGTGATATATCGACGTGTGGATTGCGGGACGAGATGTTCCTTCATTTATCAAACGTCAGACGATGAGACCAGGCTCATGTTGCGGTCGCTTCATGATGTGGCGAACCGGTCGACAGATTACCGCAGAGGACACTCGCAAAAGGTGACATTCTTCAGAAATTCTTTGACATATTTTTCTGCATTAGAAACGTGGGAATTCGGTTGAATCTCTCCCACTCTTTCAACGTATAAAATGGTATTACTTCATATTTTTTTGGAATGGCGTATTGCAATAGATATTGTTAATTGACGTTGAACTTACGAAAGAGGTTGATTTCAAATGAATATTATCTTTGATGTAATTTGTACAAACTCTAATAATACCCCCCCCCAAAGCAACGAATCATATTTATTTTTTCCTAAATTATTTGATTCGTTCGCTTACATTTTGACTCCAGGGTTCTAATGTTCAAGCAAATAGAAGCATTAGTTGGAGATATTGATGATGGTGATGAGTTGTCGAAACATTACTAAATAAAATATAGATAATGAAAATTAAAATTTTAGTTTGTCAAGTTTTAAGTTATTTTCAGTTGTGCAATAAAGCAAAAGCCAAGAAAGCCTGGAAAAGATTTGATGCAAAAATTATTCCGATGAGCACAGTATCTAATGGAAGACTGTTTTAGAATCATAGATTTTGATATTTGCCAGCTGTTTTTCAGATAACATTAAAATGGTTTTAGCCTAAAAAAAATAAATATGACGCCTGTCTTGTTCACCGTAGATAGACGATTCGAACTCTTCCAATACCACATGATATGAACATTTCTAGTAACACATACCGTCTTCTTGTCACGTGACAATCTATTCTAATAAAAGTGAATTATTCGGAATATCTGTTGCTTCTTCAGGGTGATTGAAGTTCAAATGCAAAGTATGGTTAATATTGATGAATTATAAGAGCAGAAAGATAATTAAAATTGTCTGCTAACCACAAGATAAGAAGCTTTACTCGTGTGGCTGCTGACTGCGAAGCTTTTGAATGTGCCCACCAGAGTTCGTTTGCGTTGTATGAGGCGGACAATCCATTGAACGTAGAATCTACGTGACCGAATCGTGATAGAAAAATTATATAAAGGCTGCGAAGAACATTGTTTACAAACACATAACCTAAAAGTGAATGAAAACCAACCAATTCAGAGGTCTTAACTATGCGCTTTGTTTATTAAGCTTTTCCTTCTGTCTGGATTTTAAAATGATTCGTAATTACGTAGGTATTACCTTATAATACTGAAAACTGTGTATTTTTGTAGGTTCTCTTCGTGCTACTTAATATTTGAAATGAACAGAAGTAAAAATATGGGAAAAAACATTGGAATTTAAAATATTGTACAAGAATCTCAGGAAACGCCGGACAAAGTGAGTTAAAAATATCCTGTTGACACGTGTTTTACTTCCAGAAAGCGTAGTGATGATTGTTGTAAGTTTCTTTTCAAATCCCGAGCAACACCGGGTGATTCTGCTAGTTGTTTTTAATGACAATATAGACAAGAGGTTGAAAAATCCCTCTCATTCAGCCACAACGGAAGAAGAAGACTGATCTCGCGTCGTGTAGACGACGGTATGTCCCGATTTTATTCTACTGCATCCTTCCACTTGCGTCCCTGCGTCCCGAGTTTTGAGTTCAGGGTCAGTTGATATAGAGGGTAGGGGACTTTCGAAGCTTGTCTTTTCATACGTCAATAAAATTCTTTATAAAATAGTCAAGAAAATGTAATTATATTCAGGGGAGGGGGGCATTTAAAAAGACTTCATGGTTTGTGTAATTTTGTATTTGAATCTGATATACTACATACACTATGTATAATAACATATTATTAACTTAACAAACATGTTTTAATATATTTCTTATAATTAAGATTTCTAGAACGCCTCGTACATACATTTCATGAATAGTTTTTGGTACATTTGTTGAGATGAATGCTTAATTGTGACAATCACTCGAGTTGGGATTATTTTTTCCCACCTTGGGAATAGAGAAAAGTCAGATGAGAGATATTCCCTAGCTTCCCCCTCCCCCTGGTTAGAGCGTGTAGTGAGTGTTCTGGAATGACGAGAGGTGTGGTCGTTGAGTCTCCGTGTTTCGCGAAGGCCGGTTCCTCCTCATCCCCTCAGGGCGAATCCTCTGTCTCCTCCTTCGTCTCTTCTCCCCCTCCCTCTTCACCTACACACACACACACAAACCCTCTTGCCGATCTGGCGGCTGCTTTTGGTCCCGTTATAGAAAGCATTTTTACATAGGCAAATATTCTGCCTAAACTAGTTCCTATGTGCCGCCAAAATATTCAATGCTCCTTACTTGTGGTACAGCCTAAACGAGAACAATATTTTCAAAAGCGGACGCCATTGATTGTAAGCGAAAATTCTGCATTCCACATTTACAAGTTACTAGCTGACTTCCCCACTTATGTTTGAATGTATCATTTTTGCGCAAATATTATTTCTTAAATCGCCATCGATATAGAGCAAGGCGGTCCTAAGAATTTCCATATTTACTGTGAACTGTACTGTATTTCTACGACGCAGTCTTCACCACTTTTCCATTCGACATCTTGCATCTGCGATATCATATTACTTATCCTTACCAAACATTTATTTGTTCATTAACGTCTAAAGAATATTCTGTCATTATTCCACGTTCTTTTTCTTATCATTGGTGACATTGTCGCTTGACGCATCTTTTCCTGTAAAAGGACTTCTACAACAACTTTCGTTGCATTCGCGCCACTGAGACAACTGTCGCTGTCACATCCCTCCGGGTCGGGAATAGAAGTTAGAATTATATGCATTTTGACACGGAATCACAGTTTGGAGAAAGAGAGAAAATTTCTAAAAAACGCAATTGCTGTTTTATTATTTGGATATAATATTACGCTAAAAATCACAATTTCAATCCCCAAAAATATGTCCAAATATGATACGAATGTTACGTGTAGCTACCTCTAATTTTTGTGCATAGAGAATAGTCTACTTGCGGATTTGTCCCTTTTTTAGGTGTAACAATGTAAAAATAGTATTTCTTCATTTCTTGAATGGCTGCGTATTGAAAGTCACTAGTGTACAAATTATTCTCAAGCGGACATTGCTACGTTCATTGTACTCTTATGTCTGTTCATGCTGAACGTAAGTGACGCATTGTGGAAGACAATTAGCCAATAGCTGTAGCCAATTTTTTGTGGATCTAAGAAAAAAAATTTCTAGGTTTAGTTGCATCAAATGCTAAAAAATTGGTAGAAATTTGTATTTGAAAACTATTTTCTTTCAATTAACGGAAACTATTTTTACTAACTATACCAGAGATTTAAGTGCGAGAATTTTGTATTAAAATGTTTGAGTTAATTCAATCGAAATCTTCAACTATTAATTGTTGGTTACCTTAAACTACTTGTTAAAAAAAGAATAATTGAGAATTTTCTTAATAACCGTGTCTGCAGTGGGTAATAATTCCTACTAATTTAGTCTTGAGTTTTCAGCGCTTAATTTCTACCCGTGTTTACCGACTATCGTTGTCGGATATAATAAGAAATACAAATTGAGTGTGTGCTCATATGAGATACCCTCTAACCTTGAAATAAGATAACTTGCTCGGATACTTAAATGCTCGTTTATGAACGAATACTATTCCAAGAAAATTCAAAATATAATTTTGAATAGACATATCTATTGTTGTTATCGAAGCTGTGGTGCAAATTCTAGAAAACTTTGCAGATTTTATGTCAAATCATATTCATCAAAAGAAGGACAATATTTAAAAATTTATTGTTTTATATTCGCGGGACAGAGAGAGGGTCCGTGCGCCGCTAAATGGGCACATTGTACGGACGTATTTGTGTTGAATGATACCAATTTGCTTTTCTTAACGTTCTCATCTGCGCTAACGTTATAATGCACTTGCCCTTACTCTGCTGTGAGTGTCGATAGCGTCTACACATTAAACATGCAAACAGCGTACGATTGTATTTTACTCATATTTTCGGGTAAATATTTAAAATTCTTCATTAATCCTTCACCNATATATATATGAGTTTGTGTGCACATAAACATATTAGGAAAATGACAAAAACGATATTTTTTAAATATTTCTGGTAGGGTGGGACGCGGGGGACGGATTGATCCCCATAGCAAATCTTAGGATATTATTTCCCCAGTAACTCAGGAGTGAAAATCGTTCAATGTCTTATTGAATGTAAAAAGTAATTCTTGAGAGAGAAAGAGCACTGGTATTCATGGATTATTGTAGACCTTTGCAATTGCACTTTGAATTATTTCAAAGTTACTAAAGAAGGAAGTGCGTTTGGATTCTTCCGAAAGAGTTCGAAGAAATCGCGTTGCATTCTTATGTAAAAGTTGTGAATCGTTTTTATTTGACGTCTGGACGACTTGTCCCAAGATAATTACTACGAAATGGTACTTATACCTATGATAATTATATATACGTTGACAGCTTTTCGGAAGCAACAGGTAATTATTTGTCCTGCTGAATGTTGCATTTCATGTTTGCTTTTTCCATATTTATTTTTTTATTTTACTTTTGATTTATTTTTACGTTGTAGCTCTAGTAGCAGAGGTTGTCTGTCATGAAACCTCGCGTGGGTTTGCTGATTTTTGTTCTGTGAATGCAAGTTGTCAGTAGTACTTGGTAGCTTGGCTGAAGAGAATGTTTTATATTCACGATTATATTATTTCTAGTTTTTATAGATACACTTCTTTATAAAATGCATATTGACGTTTCTCATTTCCACTTAACAATGCCATTGAAACAAAATTTATAATTTTTTTTTATAAACTCGAAATTTCTTCATAAGTGTTTGCAGCGAAGAAAATAATGATAGAGTATGTTTATTAAATTAATCTAGGATACATTTTATAATTTGTCTCTTATTTGAATTTTCAAAGTTTATTTCTCCACGAGATACCCTATAAAAGACATAAGGTAGTCTTACTTCTGCATATAATATATCATTATATAGAACATTAGATCATAAAAGGAAAACAAGTTAGTAATTAAAACATTCATAAACAATACACAGAAAAATAGATTTTCTAATAGTTACCAAACAAGAAATTAAAAATAAAAAAGAATTGTGTTTATTCAATTTATATACCGCGCCGAACTCATTACATTGATAAGAAATTTACAATTAAGTTATTTATGGGTTTGAACGTGTTCACGTTAGTAGCTTTCGCCGATGTAAATAGTTTAGACGCAAGATCTTTAAGAGTGGACACAAAATGGAGATTTATAATTTCATAAATTTTCCGATAATTTTCTAGTATCAATTATCCTTCGACAGGAGTTTGGTTGATTTGACTGCGAGTAGTGAGAAATGACGAGGGACGGGGCGCATGAACCGCGCCTCGCTGCTTCTCTCCGAGACGCACTGTATTCGAGTGCAGAACATTAAGCAGCAAATTGAGCACTGCGTCGTTAAATTGAACTTTCTCCAAAGGATGCTCTCATTTCTTCAGCAGCCATGATGTTTATTAGTTTTGGATTAACATTATTGGTTTTGTACAATTAATATTAGCGCGATGTGATTCTTTGATAAAATATTTGACCAATTATTTAGTCAATTTTTGACCTAAATCGCTTATTATAGTTTTGGGTTTTACCAATATAAATGCATATTTTCCTTGAGAAACAACATTTGTTGTGCTCTCGTTCCATGGGTGGTGGCTACATTTTCATTCACTTTAGAAACAACATTAAAATTAAATGTTCTTTTTAAAAAAATGTGAGTGTTTTTAACTTGTTTTTTAATTGACTTATTCAATCATAAACGTTATGATATTCATTCATTCAAAAAATAATTAAAAAAATATCTTCCCACATTCAACTGCTTTCGTACTTTTGGAATTGTGAGAACAAGTACGCTTCACTCATCCTATGTTTTGTTCTGATTGTGTTCAAGGTTGTTTTATTGATGGTACGCGGTGGTTTTTAAATTAACGCTGCAAATAACAACTTCCATAAATATTTATTCTTTGTAATTGCTGGGAACATAGTTTGCAATTTCTCTTTTACATTTAAGTGGCGTCTGAGTGTGTTTAATATTAATGAACTTTTTTATTAGAAAGTGAACACGCAAACTTATTTTACGTATTTAAAAAGTTAACTTTAATTTATTAAGAGATACTAATCTGTCTACTGACGAATAAATTGATATTATTAATATCTGCTTAATTTATACACGAGTCAACTTAGTGGACTTATGAGTAAAACATTATTCAGTACGATTTTGGAATATGAGTAGCTTCAGTGATTATTTACGTAACTAAATAAAAAACATTGCTATTTCTTGTGTAATTGAATTCTTTTAGTGAAAACTGTAAAAAAATTCGAGAATTAATCGAACTGAAATTGTTAGGTCCATTCACCACATTTTTCTCTAGTTTCGTTATAAATGTGATCTTATATAGAATTCTCTCTCTGATTTCTTGCATTAATTCTCTTGGTACAATTGTAGAATTAAACCAAACATTTTAGCACCATGATCTCGAAAGAGTAAAAGAAATTGAACGAATATTTCGTGAATCCCTTCCCCCATCAAATGATAATAAAACTGTGTGATACGATAAGCAGAACAGCACTTGGTAGAAATGAGTTAAGCGAGAATGTCAAATTCAACCAAAGCAGCCATCACATTTATGTATTTTTTACTGTCATGTGTCATTTAATCATATGTATAAACAACTAACTCATTCGTGATAAAGTAATTTTTTATCATAAATGATTTCTTTGTGTGTATGTGTGTGCAGTTGTAGGCTTTTTGTTTACATGATCTCCTGTATTTAGAAAAAATGTTGTTCTGTCCATTGTGATCAGAGGACAGTGAATGTGGTGTAGAAATTGATGTCTTTCGACATTTTATTAACATTATGGTATCCTTCCCGTTTCATTTTCTATCTTAGAGATGTCTTATAAATTAAGAGGAGCTTTCTGTGATTTAAAGAAATGGATGGGATCTATTCGTTATTGAACATTTTGAATGATAGTGAAGTTTACAAGAAGAAGGCCATTTTGGTGGATATCAGTCACTTTTCAGAATATTGAAATGTTAATTCTGCAGAAAAAATAACGAATTTGGAAAATGACTTCTCTCCTTGGTGTGTTTTTCGTTTTCTGTGTATAAAGTGAATTGTTTGATGGAACCCCTGGATCACTTGTGAATACTTCCCTGTCTAACTCGTAACACATTCTTATTGTTGCTTATAAGTAATTGTAAATATCTCTAAAATGTTTAATGTATAAGAAACTTCTTTCCATTTCTAATTAAATAATTTTCATTTCTTCTAAAACCAACCCGCTTCTGAAAAACGTGGGTGTCATCCTGACATTGGATACTTAGAGTGAGAAATTAATAAAGCGTCTTCTGCGAGTTCTTAATTACATTCTTCATTATATCTTAAGGCGACTGGAAGGCGAGCGAGGCAGTGAGCCAGGGTCCCGTGAGCATGACACGCCGATTATCCGCTCAGAGGAGCCTCCCATATTACCGCTTCGCAGTTAAACGCAGCCGTCGCGGCAAAAACTGCTGGATGCTGCAGCTAGCGGTTCCGAACGGCGCGCGGCATAGACCACTGCTGGCGCCAGGTGACGCGTCGCTGGTAGTCAGGGATGGACAAAATAAATGATAGCTACTTCAATCCTCTGAAAATTTAAGATCATTTTTATATCAATAAAAATTTATTAATAAAGGTGGCCCGTGGTGTAGTGCCCAGCGTACTCGTCTTGTACCTCTGGTGACACTGGTTCAAATCCCGTCTGATTCAAGTAGAATTCGCGGTGTTCGCGGCAGGTTTTCTCGGGGTTCTCCCGTTTTCCCTGCCTATTATTTCACCACAACGTTCAATCATCATCATTCACCCTCATGTCGTTCATCATTCGCCTCGGGGAGGTGCGTTAGGGAGGGCATCCGGCATCCCTGACACATCAAAAAGAGGCACCGAATCTTCCTCCATCTCGGACCCATACAGACGAGGGAAAAGGAGTTACGCAAACACATTTTTTATATCCATAGAAATTGTTCACGGCATGTAATTCACCATGACTCAGTGGACAGTGCGCTGAGTCGCTGACTGGTGGACGGGGTTCGATTTTATCACGCTTCAACATCCTGACTGACACTCATCAGCCTTCTCAGACTGCTGTAAAATGACTCTCCTAGGGTCAAACCGGGAACGAGATACTAGCCTCATCTCCTCCTCCTAGTACCCTCCGTGTACCCTTCAGGGATTGTTGTGGGGCAGTTTGACTGATTTAATTAGTTTTCAATAATATTTATTTAATGAAATCTTGTTTTCATTGATATTATGCATTGTACACCTATTCGGCATTGCAATACGCTTGGTGGTGGCTGGATAATAAGAGTACATGTACTGTTAAGAGTCCTGAGGAAGATTTAACAAAAGTCGAAGAGTTGGCAATCTGAGAAATGTGTTAACGATCAAAACTGAAGATGCCATCCATTTTTATATTTGGAGTTACTCTTTCAGTGTTTTTTTACGTCAAGTTGCGTCTCTGAGTTTTTTCTCAGGCCGTTGATATGTGAAGCGATATGTATATATGTTGGCAACCTTTATAAAACAAAGAGACGCTATCCTTGCCATATTGGAACCTGAGTAAAGAGTAATTAAAATGTGTGTTTGCAAATCCTGATTTGCTGAATTTTTGCTGCGCTGAAAACATATTGTTGAATGATGTACCTTCCGCGTTTTCTAATACTTCGGAACATAAAATTAGTCGTTGATTTTGCAATTACTTGTATCTAGTAACGTACATTATGGCACTTTTCAATATTCCTTAATTTGTTAAAAAAGAGTAAAAACGTTATTTAGAATATGGAGAATGAACGACTGATGAAAAAGGGAAAACCTGCCGCTCACTCGCTTTGTCCAAAATGACCCATTCCAGTTGCATCGCCCTAGGTTGTGAACCACTGTCCCTGGAAGTACGTTTATCCACTAACCACTTCAAGTCACTTAGGTCGATACGCAGAAGAATTCGATTTAATACACGAGTTCATAATACGATTATACCAAATGAAGCATTTTCTGTTTGGCGTGTGTTTGCACAGACTTAGTTCTAAACGTTTAGGCAGATCTTTTTTGAGACGATTTATCAAGTTTATTTTCTAACCCCCTTTACACTTACATAAATGAAAATTTAAAAAATGTAGCAATTAGTGTACTTTTTTAGAGATGAATATAGCATTTTCATAAACCTAAAAAGATTTTTTTGTGGGGCTTTACAGCTCGTCGACATCAAAAGTCATTGGAGTCTAAAAACTTGTACAGGTAGAGCAAATGCAGTTACGCACTAACGAGAGCCAACATGACTCTCCCCGCGTGTGGAACTCGCCGAATGACTCAACCAATATCCACTAAAAACCCCTCTTTAATCACAATAGATCCAAATATATATCAAAACCAAAACATTGAGACAAAAAATGAGGAAAATGAAAGATACCCTAGCCCTAATAGCGTCGGGATCGAAAAGAACAAGAGGTGACCAAGGAAGGTCAGAAAAGAGAAAGGAAGGAGCATGACACAAGTAATGCCAGACTCAGCTCGGGGCCCCGTGTTGGCCAAATACTACTTACTAGATGTAAGTCCCCTGGGGGGCTAAAAAGAATTGATCCGAAAAGCTAGTAATGTATACTCTAATAATTAAAACTATTTTCTGTTGTTATTTATATTAATCATGTTACGTCGAATGAAAATGGTAGACGGGACCGGGTCTCTACGAGACCACCTCAGAGGTCTTTGGGTTTCACAAGTTGAATGAGAATGGTAGACGGGCCCGGGTGGCGAACGGGATGGCGCAGTCGGTAGGCGCATGAGCGCGCAAAGCTCAAGGTCCCGGGTTCGAACCCCGGTCCCGTCTCCCATTTTCATTCGACGTAACATGATTAATCTGTTACCTGGCGGTGAGGTTCACCGCAATCTAAGAGATTTCTATGTTTGTGATTTATGATGACAGTATTTGATATTTCAATTTAAAAGATATGGCATATTTTTGAATGAATTTTATAGAAATTATTTGTGTGCATATACGAGTGTTGTTCCTCTTCTATTTTTTGTGTTTTGCTTCTGACACGATTGTAATGTGATGTCTAATAATGACTCGAAACGGATTTGATTCGTGGCATTAATGTTCGTATACAAATTAATTATACGGTAAAAAAGCGTCTATGTAAGGTTGGCGTATTATATAAAATATATTTTCATTTGTGCGTTATCTTAATTGTGAAGAAGGCAATGAGAAACCCCAACGAGGAGGCGCGTTGCACCTTCTTTTCGTGTGTGCGAAGGCGCACCTGTAGAAGGACGCACCCTCCTTAGAACGCGCGAAAGGTCATAAACGAGTTTGACTGAGTTCGCGACGTTTCTAACAGGATGGAAATTACGCTCGTGGCAAATTATGCAAAACACATGTGATGGATCACTCTCTGTGAAATATTGAGAAGAATTGTTTATGTTGTACGGTTATTTTTCTTAGTTCCTCGAAAGTGTTTGGTGTTGAATGAAAATGAGAGAAAATAGTTTCGTATAAATGACGAACTCCTGAACAATCATCGTCTGATCTATATCTTGTGACGCAATGAACAGGAAAATACTCAACTAATTGGTTTGTCAGTGAAACAAATGAAGAAATGTTTAAGGTAGTGAAACGGGAAAGTACAGAAGAGAATTTTCCATTCGTGTCATTGTATTGTGGTCTTTCTTAAAAAAGGAAATAGTTTAGTATTTATCTATAATTTTATTTTCTTGGTGTTCTATTCTTCTGTTGGTATCGTAAATATATGTATTAGAATGGTATTATAGAAAAGTACTGAAGATAGATTAGCTGTTAGTTTTTCTTATTATTTTAGCTTATTTAAAACTGAAATTTTAAAGCGTATTCATTTAAACATCTCGCGTACAAAATTGTAAATATCGTCGCATAAAAACTGACACTTTTTGAGTTAATTTAAATAATTTCTCGCTGCTTTGTTTTTATTTTTTCGACAATTCTTGTGTAAGGAATGTGCGAATCATCCGTGTTAATAGATCCAGGACATAAACCACACCTCCCTGCACTTTCTTTCTCTGTCATGTGACTCGACAGATCTGTCAGTTGTTCTGTTGACTGCCGCGGTATTGGTAGCTTTGAACCAATTACAACAGACTTACAGCAATGACTCAATATGCCAATGTTCTTTTCCTATTATCCAGTGTTCTGCATCTAATGAGGACAACGCTCGGTCATAGCTATTGATGAATCAACGATGTATTCATCTGCAAAGACGTAGGCGAAAGAACTGTTATTCAAAGTTCGAACAGGTTTGGAAGCTCAATTTTGTACACATCATGTTGGTAACGACCCATTTAGTAATACCTCGTACGCACACAAATCACGAAGAGAAAATGAATAAAAGAAAATAAAGCAATATTAAGACGTTACTCTGTCAGGGTTCGTTTCATAGTCATCGTGGCATGTGGTGCAGTCAGAAGATAATGCAAATATCAAATAGAAATGCACGCCTCCTTAAGCAAATACTGAGTGAGGTATGGACAAACAGCCCCGCATTCCTCAAATAACGGATCGTCAGTTAAAATGGAATACTTCAGGTTGCGGTTCCACGAGATTCATAAACAATAAACGCTTCTCAAGAGTACAGTCAATATAACTATAAATATTTTGAATTCTTTAAACATGATCATTTTCATTGTCCCTCAGTTTGTTCTGGAATAATCGACTTATTTGAATTGCGCGACTTTTACCTGGATCGGTTATTGACCTCAGGCGGACTTCGCAGATCCGCCCTCACCTCCGGTCTCTGCACTCTGCACAACTAGCGGCAGAACTTTGATTAACACCAAGACCAATAAGTGATCGTTAAATTACAACATTGTGTAGTTACGAGCTTAAATTAATCATAGGTTTATTCAGAAGGTATTGCTATTCTTACCATATAATTTATTTTCTAAACAAATACGAAATTAATTTATCAAAATATCTCAAATTGCAAATTAAGAAAGAAACTAGTACAATCTGCTGGAGTTTAAAATATTCTTCATTGTGTAAACAATCAAATAATCTTAAAATATTGAACTATTACTTTATTATGTAGTAAAGAGTCTTCGTCGAGAAGTCCGTACTGTTCTTAAATTTCATAGCTTTTCCAAAGAACCTCAGACTGCATTTGCAAGAGAAACTTATTTATCCATTTTAATTTTTCATAATGTTTCCTGGTTCGTCTTCCTTTGATTGCTCCTGTTAGTTTTTTTATTGGAGCCAGAGGTGACATTATTTAGATAAATGTAAGAATATATTGTTCTTACAATTTACTCGGAGAGCAACATGCAAAGTTCGGATTGGAGAATTATCTGATCCCACCCACACATTTTCTAGCAATGAAGAGTTGCGCATATAATAATCCTCAGTAATATGTTTGTTTTTCATAACTCAATGCAAAATGCTACCAAAAAATCCTATGGAATTCCACTGATTGCGAATGTGTCATTAGTAAATATTGAACAGCAGTAGAGTTATTTGCGAACAGCGTTCGGTGTAATCTAATGGATTACCAGTTTACCTTTGTTAGAAAATGGTGGTTTCGGGTAAACTCGTCGCTAGTTCCAGCGCTCTCTATGTAGTTATAAAGTGTTATTTACGTGCCATTATGTCTCAGTGTATCTGACCCCATGTCTCAATTGAAATATACTCCGTAGTGATTCCATTTCAATTATTGCGTAATACTAGTTTGGTATTTGATGGGGAAACATTTTGTAAAGACAGTGGAATTCAGCATCTGATTTGATTCTGTTTCGGTCGATGTGCACTTTTGGAATTCGGGGCGCGATGTGGCGGGTGAAAGAAGCTTCACCTCCATCGGATCCAGTGGAACTCATTCAAATAACTATCACATACGACNATAAGAGACAGGTATTAAATCGACGCGTGTGTGAGAGGATGGAAGGGAATCGAAATTCCGACAGCATCATTTTGCGTTGGAGAAACCGTTAACTCATTTAGCCCCGTCATCCCTCCCAAGGGGATAGAGACATAAAGATTCTTTGCAGAATCATGAGCACACTGCTCTGCCTTTCGGGACGCGGTCGTATTTTACGCCTGTTATGCGACCAAGGCGACTTCTCGGAAACAAACAGAAACCTCTATGAATGGAATGTTGAAAGGAGGTAATGCACACCACAGAGTGGGTTGAATGAAAAGTCGCGTCTTCCTCAATCTGTGCTCTACGGAGTGGGGGGCCCATGGCACCGTAGAGTTTACTGCACTCACCTTCTACCGCTGGTGGCGATGGTTCATGATCCTAGTAGAATTTGCAGCGGTCCACGAAGCGCGATTAATCCTTTGTGTGTGTGTGTATCACAAATATCACCAATCATTTCGTCCTCGCATGTCATCCGCCTCAGAGAGGTGCGTAAGGAAAAGTGCCTAACACTCTTGCAATCCCTCTGAATTGCATTACCTCATCTTTTGTCTCCAAATTCTGGAATAAGGGGCAAGGAATAAATGTAACTCAGACTCCAGGGAAGTGTCGAAATTTGCTTGCAAGAGATCGTCGTCTTTTATCAACATTATCGTTTTTACGAGGAAGGATCATATGTCCTTTTACTACTCAGGTGTCGTCTGTAGTAGGACCAGGATATAATGGAAATTATCGACGTAAGAACATATGAGAATCCGCCTCATCCAGTACACACTATCGCCGTCCTTCTCCGATAACAAATCTTTTGCTAATTGTAAAGAAGTGCTTGGTATCAGACAAAAATAACGTCTCCAAATTTCGGTTTTGTTTATATAATCGGTCTTCGTGAATGTAGCTGTTATCCTTGGTAGTGCATCTATATTAAAATTTTATTTTAAAGGTACCTTATGAATCTTGTTCTGAAGGAACGCACACGTACGTACTTGGTGACTTGTCAATTAATTTGTCATATTTGCGTCAAGTTTGTCGTTGACGTATTCGAGTAATCCTGGAACACTTTCAATGCTAGTTTCAGACGGAAGTAGTGATGTCCTTGTCTCAGAAGCTCCGAAAGTGATTTCTGGAATTCGGTTTCGCATAGTTTCTTCCTCTTTGTGCTCATGTTGCGTGCAATTTCTTCGCGAGAGCACACTCTAGAATTTGCCTTACCTCTTCCTCGAAGGACTTTCTGGGATAAGAGTCGTACGTTAAAATATTTATTTTCCAAGTGTTAAATACATTTCTGTGAAAACTGTCACACAGTAATTATGGTAATGGATATAAATAAGAAACTGTACATCCAAATGTTTTATTTGTTATCTCGTTCAGTAGTTTAAATGGCGCGATCGAACTATGGAATACCACGAATACGAATAATTGTTTAATTATTTCTAAATACGACAGTTGCTTTGTCAATGATAGATTTTTGTTATAAATTCCAATCCAATCGAAGAAAGATATATATTTAAGTTGGAGAACGCCTATCACGGGACCAAGTATTAAAAGCAATTCCAGAATTTGAATAGAACATGTGGATACATTTCTTTGAGTTTATTTACTAAGGGAAATATTTGGCTGTGTGTGTTCAGACAGTGACATTGGTAATGATGTCAGCATCTTCTCGTGCATATATACCGCATGAGTCCTTTCATACACATCGTGAAGTGCTGACATGGCTGCAGCGCGTTTTCCTCTGCTGCATCATTCCTTGGACGGAATGAACGTACTTCTCAGTACTCGTTCGTGAATTTCAAACTGCATGTACGTTTGAGGAAATGTACTTAATTGTGGTCAAAAACGTTCAAAGTGCGTGTTCAATAACATGTATTTCAAACAAACGTAATCTCACACCATGAGGTAACAGATTAAAAGGAAATGGAAATGGGAGACGGGACCTCGAATGAATCAAATACAACATTTCCTTTACAGGTACTTAATAATATCAAACTATATAAGTTACTCTGTCAAGAAGAGAACAAGATAAAACGGAAATTCTTTTAATATACTAACAGATTAAGCCGTATTTAAATTCATGGTAATGATGTTCTATTGCATTAAAATGAGAGAGGGCAGGTAATCCATTTTTTTTGCTCTGGTGTGCTGTCCACTACACTATCCCATTCACCTCCCGACTTCGTCTTCCTTTGCGTAAACCCACTGACGTCAGAGGTGATCTTATACGAGACACTGTCATCGTTGAAGGAGGTCCATTCGGGATACTTGGTTACGGGTTGAAATATTCCAGTGTGAAGGTTCACAAACAGGGTGAGGAGGCGGATGGGGTAGTGTAGTGGGTAGCACTCCAGAACGAAAATGTGGCGGTCTCGGATTCGATTCCCATTTTTATTTAATACAAAATCATTAGCATGTATTTCAATACTGTTTAATCTGTTAGTAATATATTAAAAGAATTTCCGTTTTATCTTGTACTTTTGTTGTCATAATAACGTATATAGTTTGATATTATTAAGTATCAGAAACGAAATCGAATTTGATTCATTCGTAAGTCAGTGATTCGAATAAAAGATAGTATCTTCTCTTGTTAATTTGTTCTTCGGAAACCGTTTGAGTGGTTTCGTAACAGTCTTCGGGAGTTGTTTATAACCACTGTGTGGTGCATTTTGAACCGTTGACATAACTGTCCAAAAACGGAGAGATATTTTTGAAACTGGTAAAACGTTTGTTGTATACATATTCCAGTATGCATGCTGCTCGTGAATACTACATGATTGGTAAGCATAAAATTCAGTGTAATGCACAGAGGAGTTATTTGTTGGTATTTCACATTCAAAATTAGTCGAAATCGAACAAAATATATATTCCCTAAAAGTTGATAATGTTTACTGCTTGTTTGCGTGGGAAAATTTCTTTAAATGAAAAACAAAACGTATGTAGCTATATCTCAAATCATTCCGCTAAAAGCTTCAGACTACATTTCTAATTCCATTTTTGCTGAAGGAGAGAAGATCGATGTTTTTTCTTCAGTTGAAATACGATCTCTGCTGCTGCTGGCAAAATGAAAAGGAATATATGCTGGCTGTGTGATTTTCGTGGTGATTTCGCTCGTTCTAGTGATTCCGCGTTCACTCGATCGTGACATCCACTATAAATCATCGTCTGTTCCAGGTGGGTGAACGAGGTGAGGAAAGCACAATATTTATTCTAAAACTTTCTAACTGGAGTTTGAATACCACTTTGATGTTTTTGCTACACATACCGTGGTGTTTACTAGCTAATGGAATATAATAGAAATTCAGTTTTATACACGATATTTTATGCACTATATATTTGTAAACTCGTAATGAAGTGTTAGTGTACTGGGAGCTGGATAAAATTTACTGAAATTATTTTTTATTATTTTTCTATTCGACACAACAGATGTTTCCAATGTCCAAGGTCTTTGACATAATCGGTTCTAGCATTGACTCACCGTACAAATGCTATTTATGCGGTAGAAATTAAGAATAATTGAGTACTGAAAATTGCAAAACATTTTCTCGTTAAATTGAAACTGCATATGAAAAATCGTTTGTGTATGTCCTCCGTAGTTCACTGTTTAATACTTACTATTAATTGCCAGTTTATAATGGCAGCTAGGGTTCAATTTAATAGCTTTCTCTTGTAGTTTTTATTTAGTAATCGTTTCTGCAAGGTAATGCTAGTTCACTCTATTATTGTTCTTCCGTATATAAAATTTGTGTCGTGCGTGATTGTTATTAACTCGTAATTACTTCAGAATTAAAAAAAAAATTGCTTTGAAAGTTTTTTCCATAAGAAAACACGCAACTTTTACACGTTTCTGGTACCATGAGGACTAAAATGTTTTAAGACTTTTTGGTAGATCCAAGTTCCTTCTTTTATAACAAAAGAATTAGGAGAGAAATTGACGTGGTATTGAAACAATTTGTCTTTATATTTTTGATTATGGTGTGAAAGAAAAAATAAAATCTGCAAATAATATTTTACTCAAAACAATGACTTGAAAATTTCTCTTCATTTGTGAACGGGTTGTTATCAAGAAAATATAGCAGAAACAAAGTAAAATCCAGTTATCAGATGTAGTTACGCCTTGAATGTGTAGAATGTGTAGCGTCATAATATGATGTTTTGTTGTATGTACGTATCTCGTTTCGGCCAGTTAAGGACCACGAATGACGAGTGCCTGTAAGAGTTTACTCACTAGACACGTCGTGAATTTTTTCCGAGATCGGAGGAACAGCGTCTGGATAGGATCGATTGCTGTAACCGGGTATTACTACAGCAGAGGGTGAACTTTTCATACATCGCAGCTATTTAAACTGAGACGTGCAAATGAAAAGCTACAAATTTTATCCTGCCTAGCCTGGGAATTGAACTGGTGACTTGGTGACGAGCGACCACGCAGACACCGTAGCCACGGAGGGGACTGTGAAGTTTTGTTATGAATAGTCTTACCCGTGTTTTAACCCGTTTTCCGTTCTTGACCAAACGAGTGACAGTCCCTTTTAACATGGACCAAACCCGTTTCTGCGTCTTCGCTGGCGCCTTTGCCAGCTAAACGCCGTCTTTTGTTCCCTGAGTAGTGCATGGAGATGTGGGTCAACTGCCGCGAAGTGATGATACTCGAGGCCCATCGTCAACCACTGCCCCCCTCCCTCAGCCCGGGTGCCAGTCTGTGAGAAGTCGTCCGCTGACAGCAGCGACTGGGATCCGTTACTCCTCGACGCCATCGTAGCTCCTGAGCAGACGCAACCCAACCAACAGCGCTGTGTGGCCTGTAGAAACCTTAGCTCTGCGCGACCTGGTTCTTCCTTTTCTCTATTATATTTGTGGGACACAGACGCTATGTTCCGGGTTTCCACATATAATATTTGCGCTTTGAGACACAAATATCTTTTTTCGGTTTTGTCTACTCTAGCAACTTCCGAAGTCTCTTGGATGAGGGGCAAGCAGAAATAGGCAGTTGTACGTCGACGAGGTAATTTATCGTTTTGCTGACCCTCATTCCTAGATACAAAGGGACGAATAAAGAAAAAAAAATTCGTGTATAAAGATGAATCTTCTTATCCATTAACGAGTGAAGTGTGCGAGATGGTTTCGTTATCACAAAACATATATGGTATTTTTATTCCATCATGTTGTTTCTCTTATAGTTCCACTCAATTCATTTTTGTAACAAAACTGTTTTTTTTTTTTACATTTATTCTCAAGTTCTTAACAGGATTAACTTCTGCAGAATATGATATTTGCATTTTATGATATTTGTTTTATGATTGTTTTACTATAATCTACAAACACAAAAATATAAATTTAATTTCACGTGGAAAATTTTTCTTTCTTTTTTACGTGCCATTAATTCGTTGCCTCGTCACGCAAACGTTTTTGCATTGCATTGCGAATTTGGTTCACAGGGAAACTTAGATTGAAACTTTCCAAACCGTATGCGTAAATGATTTTGCTCCGTCGATATCGTAATGGTAAATGAATAAATGTCTGCGAAATTTGAGAATTTTGGTCGGAAGCACGAGGATTTCTGAACAGAATGTGACGTCATTCACTTTTCGTTATCTGAAGATAGTTTAATTTCTATTACTTTATATTAGTTTTACTTGGTGTTCATTGCCTATTTCGGGTCTTCCGGATGGACATGTGAAGACGTTTTCGCTGCACTCGTGTCAGCGAGTCACGTTCCACGGAACAGTTGACTGTGGGCGTAGGTAGCATTTGTTTTAGCTGAGGGCGGCGGCTGCTTTGGGAGCGCGTGTTGGACAGTGTACCTCACGCCTATGTGTACAGATTGCGGAGACTCTGCCTACCAGCTCTGACAGCTCTTCAAATACAAATCAGATATTTTGAGAAAACAGAAGGCTGTTGAAAAGAGTCGCATACAATTATAAATAATTTTTATTAAACAATAATTTGAATTAATATATTAAATTAAAAAAGTCGTTCTTGAATTGCATTTTCAAGTACATAACTATACTGTATTCTTCTTAAAATGTTAATTTTGTTCCACAATTGTTTTCGATGATGCTGGAGTTATTATTAATTGTAGAGCAACTTAATATTTTTCTTGTTTCTAATGGCAAAGAAAGCAGTGGAATGATCGCTTCCTTTTTTTTGCTCTTTTGAAATATTCTTGTGTGATTTGTAATTTGAGTGGGTTTTCTGGTGTGTTCACTTTATAGCACAATGACTCTGAAAACAATTATGAAATAAAATTAATTCTGACGCGACACTAATTTATTTGATCTGTAAGAATATATTATCTACCAGTCATAAGCTGAGAGGGAAACTGGTTGCATTGCATTCGGAAGATTAGGAGTTTGAATACTGATATAGACTGGAATTTCTGCCTCATACAGATTTCTTGAGCCTCTTATTTTAAGTGAAGATTTATGAAATTCTTCCTGTTTGTTCAGAAGAATGCTACTGTGATGTCTTAGTTAGCTGGTCTCGTACCGCCATATTTCCTCAAGTGACGACTGACGGAGCCCTAAAGAAGAAACGGCCCATACAAAGCAATTGACAAAAGTTAAAGGAAATAAATCAAAATTCCTTTTCTGTTTCGTTTCAGTTCGTCAAGACGAAACACTTGGCGCGGAGGACGAAGCCACTTCCTGCTCAGTCTTTTGAGTCTGAACCACAAATCATGGAAATGACGGGTATACAAAATTAATGGTGTTTATCCTGTCGCAGAATGTTCCATAATTCTACCTGTCTGAACTTGTCAACATGGAAAGCACTATTATCGACTCGTCTAGTAGGCTTTTCTGCATATTCATGCGATGCCTCATCGCAGGCCCGTGTCAATTAATTTCTCCAACGGAACTTCGACAGATCGCGAAGAAGATGACTGGAGGTCTTAAGTGCTTCTCTTGCAGACAAGGGTTTGTCTTCTATCGATGGAAATATTCTGAAATTGGTTTGGAATCGGCTTTCTTCGTGAAATTTATCAAAACATATTTTAGAACTAAAATATATTTAAGGTCACATTTATCTAACTTTGTGAGTACAATCAATTTTCTCATTTGTAAGAGAAAGTTCGTGCTTCAAAATATTTCATTTTTATATTCATTCCATTTACGTCAATTCTTTAAATTAATGGATCTTTTCTGAAGCAGGTACTTATTAACCCCATAACAACCTGGATTCTTAGTGGAACAAATTCAACAAGACATTCTTTGATTTTCACTGTACAATTTTTCTTGCAACTAAGATATATATTAATAATCTCGCGGGACATGATATATTTCACTATTAATGAGAAGAACAACAAGGAAGAAAACGGAAGGGCACATCCTTGTCTTTTAGGATGAAATGTGTTACGCGTTCAAAGTTTAATATTTCTTTTCTGTCGAGAGTAAGGAATTGTAGAAAGAAAATCGAAAATATTTTCTGAGATGTATACGTTTATTGTTTATAATTAGGGTGAAAAACGTTTTTGGTGCTTAGAATATAAACGAAAAAAAAAAAAAAAAGAAAAATTATGGTTGATTCTGTATCAGTGTTGTGATATTGTAGGAAGATTTTCACTTTTATATAAAATATTAATTTATTACAATTTTCGAGGACCCTCAAGGCACGCGACGATGGAACCCTTTGAAACAACCGACACTTTGGCTTCGTAAACTGGAGAAGAGGAGGCCGTAGTGCACCTGATTGGCTGAGAGCCCTGTCGGAGGGGGTGGGGGCCGTGCGCCGCTGCCGCTGCCGTTACCCCTAGCAAACAGAAGAACGTCGTCGGTTGCTTTCACGAGCCATTAGGGAACAGCAGCACTCGGCTCAAGGAGCGTGGACTAGTCTCGATGTGTTACTTTGCATTTTTATGACATGATTGGTTGAATACGTGTTGACCATCTTTTTCCTCTATTTAAACTTCTTCCACTCAGTGGGAGATGATTTTATATCAATTATTGTTTTGGGAACAAAGTGAGTGTATTTGACCTTCCTTTTTGTGCTCAGTACTAATAATTATTTTGTTAGGGACCAATAAAAACTCTATTTTTGCTTTGAGTACAACTTAAGTTTTTTCAACTTCTCCAAGTGAACACCTTTTTTAAGGGTTGTTCAGGGCTTTACGATTAGCCAACGTCTACATCATTAGAGCCCTTACAATTTCATATCCCTCGTTACGGACTAGTAAAGATTTTAAATGGAATTGCATCATGACACTTTTTATCAAAATATGCATTATTTAATTTTGGAAAACACACATTTACAACTAGAGAACTGATGGCTGTAAGATATAAAAATGTCAGTATAATGATGGAACATTTTATTGTGGTATTTAACGGAGTCTTTTATCCTTGCCAAAAATATAAAGAAAATAAGAATCATTTTTAAAAATTGTGTGATCGAAACAATCTGCTCTGTCAAACTGCGTTGGAGGCACTCTGATGGCATATATTTTCTTTACTTTGAATATTTGTTATTAATAAAGTTGATTATGATTTCTAACTCTGATTCAGTATCTCAATTTGTGTTCAGCCTCTTCGCAAAGAATTTATGAAAATGTTACAGGTAAATTCAATTATTTAATAAAATCCATATCATCTTAAAATTGTGGTAAAAAGCTCATCTTTGAAAGCCCGAAGATTGCTTACCGGAAATAAAACGAAAGCGTCATGAACCGCCCAGAATTAGCATTTCATTTCAAGGCAGTGTTACCAACAATGAGGTATTTGAATCGTGAGTTATTGGGATGACTCTTTCTCACTCATACAGCAATAGGTATCTTCGAAGAAAGTTTAAATAAATCTCTTCTCAGATCAATTCGTTAAGATTTAAGGAGATCTAGTAACTATATTTATAATCCTTTACAACATTAAACTTTTGAACTTAAATTGTCGTACACCCAGAAATTATGCATATCTATTTGGCGATTCATAAGTAACCGATAACTATTAAGCTTAATAAATTATTTTTTCTTTACATATTTTGAACCCAGGAAGAATGTAGGCTGTCACACAAGAAGATTGAAGGCCTAAATCGATTTTTACAATGCATTCAATTTGAAGTGATAAGTATTGTGGCAGAACGGGGTTGAAATATTAATAATAATGAAAATAATGAATTTAAAAGGTAAATGCCTCGGCTAGCTCTTCTCAGGGTTCCACAATATTTAAAAGGGTTCGATTTTTATCTGAAGGAAAAGGACCGTGCAGTGGTTCCACTTAAGGAAAACGCAGGACTAATAAATCCATTAATAAAAACTATTTTAATGGCTAAAATATACCTCAATTAAATAGATCTCCCACAAAAGACACAAATAAAACATCAGTTGTTTATAGACCGAAGTGGCCACATTCCCACCAAAAGACACAAACAAAACATCAATCATTTATAGACCAAAGGGGCCACATTCCCACCAAAAGACACAATAAAACATCAATCATTGATAGGCCAAAGGGGCCACATTCCCACCAAAAGACACAAATAAGAATCACTGGCTTTACCATTTACATTCATTAACTGTCAAGATTGTCATTCTTTATCCTAACCATCAAATAAACGTTCACTGTCTTTAATTCTGTTCAACATTAGACTACGATGACACATTTATTTCTTACAACAAAGTTACGCACTGATTCTACTCCTAATTAACGCTAATATTTACTGTTTAATTGAACTTCTTCTGAGTCCCAATATTTCACTGATTCTATTGGCCTACCTCTNCTCCGAGCGACTGAGTTTAATCAAAGCACTCATTCAGTTTAATGTTCTCGCTCATACTGGTAGCCACTATCAAACACATACTGACTCGCAAGCGCACTGCGATGATGGCTTTCACATTCGCCAACGATCGCAGAATACCTGTACAAGATGCCTGACTGTTGGAATGCAGAGGAGGAGGGTCCCTCACGGATGTCAGCACGGCTCCCCCGTGGATTATTTGCGAGCAGCGCCAACCAGCTTCCGCGTTTTATCGCAATGTCTAGTTCTCACCCGCAAGGCGTTCCGACAAACTTATTTCAATGCTGACGAAACTTGTATCTCAACTCCGATAAAAAAATCGATCTGAGCACTGCCAACAAAAATTCTATACGATTCGCGTCAGCATCTAATCGCTGCGACGGAGAAACATGTGATCTGCGACAAATTAGCGCGATCTGAGCAACGTCTCAGCGCTACCAAAGAAATCTCTGTGAATAAAAATTCTATTCGGCTGAGATAAACACATCTGAGCAAAAATTCTATCCGTCTGAGCTAAACACATCTGAGCTGACGAAAATCTTTACGTCTGAGTAAAATCTGGTATGAGAAACTACGATGTGAGAACGAACGGACGAGCTACGTCCGCTGCGTCAAAATCTGCGAGATGCGAGCTTCAAAATCTGCGAGATGTGATCTTCAAAATCTGCGAGATGTGATCTTCAAAATCTGCGAGATGTGTGAGCGAAACTTCGATGTGTTCTGCCTTAAATGGGCCCTATCCCTTCTTTCTCCCGAAAATCTTCAAAATTTTGAATGTCATGTGACTGAGAACCCCCCAATGCCTAAATGATTTCCCCCTCTCACGTCCTGACTCTCTTTGGAACCTTTTAAAAAATCTTCAACTGATTTCTGGAACGTTCTCAACGACGCTGTGGCTTTTAACGATTTTTCTAGCAAGTTTGTACATGTTGCTAGTTTCTGCACATCTGTGGTTTGTTACGGAGGGTATTTCTTTTCCCTCATCCCCTCGCCAGCCTGCGATTTCTAAACCATCATAAATTTTTATTCGACGTGAAAGAAACGCCGACGCAAGGGGCACCGGACTCGTACCGCGCCCACGGTCCTTCGCCGACCTCCAACGAACTTTTCCTTTCAAACTTCTATGCTCTTTCTTTTAAATTTCATAATTAATCCGAAAATTATTCAAAACTCACAGTATAGAGTATTATAATAGAAACACGAAAGCTGGTGTAATTTATTTTAAAAGAACAATATTAGTAAATGAAGATTTGAAATCCACGAAAATAGATTTGTTTGCTTGTTTGCAATGCGTGAGTGCAAAGTGACGCATTGAGAGGAAACGTTTACTTGTACGTTGAAGGAACAATTACACGCACCGTAAACAAAAATGAAGTAAGTGCGTTATTTCTTTGTATCTATGTCGCTAGAGATAGCTCTTGTTTTAGGAGGAGCGAAACCATTCGAAAGGAGCTTGATAAGCGCGTGATACAGTGCAGTTGACAGAGACGAAAAATGGACTTGACCTGGAATTTTACATAGAGATACTTTGGGGCATGTAAAATATTGAAATATCGTGATAGGGGTGACCGCAAAGGGGTGTAACCTACCCCTAAAATTGAAAAATTTGTATTTTCTCCCAGAGTAATGAAAATCATCACTTAATTAATCTGAAATACTTTTATGGCCTTAATAAACGACAGACAATTAATTTCATGGTCAACCACCTCATAAATTGGTGTGACATTCACCCTTAAGAATTAAAATGGGTGTTTTTTCGAGTTTACCCGTGACTCAGTTGAGTGTACTTGAAAATATCTGATGTAGTAATGACAGAAAATATTGAAGAAGGGATAAGTCCATCACGTTTATTATAATAATATTAAAAGGATAGAATCAACCCTTATAAGAAATGTGTGAAATATTAAGTAAATAGATAGATGAAAAATAACGATGGGAAAATGTTCTCCATCCATTCTAATAAATTTCCCGTTGGATATTTTCAGGGCAGGATGGTGAGAAGGAATGAAATTTGCCATAAAAATCGTGTATGTTCAATTCTATCACGAAAACTGTTAGATAACTATTATAAAATACTTTCATATCATTAGGAATTGACTTACGATTCATGTTAGGTTCGATCTCCCCTCACATAGGGGTAGTTTAACCCTTAATTGAAAAATTGAAAACAAATTCGTGTTTACTTGCGTCTGTTGATTACAGTAAATTCAAAGTTGAATTTTGTTGGAGTAAGGTAGTGAGAATGTTTGTGAAGGGGTGAAATCACTCCAAAATCGTCCGGAATAGGTGGAATATGAGTTAATATATCATAGGAATTTGCAGGAAAATGTAGAATTCGTACATTATTGGGCTCCACTTTAACTAACAAACCCACATTTCCACCCTGGAAAGTGTTATTTTGCAAATTCATTTAGGAAAAAGAACCATTGGATAATAAGCGTTGAGCTTCCCAATAAATAACCTGATGTATGGAGCTCTTCCCTTCTACCAGACAAACCTTTATTTTGTACATTGTTCACCTGGTCTGAAACTATAGAATGTACATTTCCATCTTAAAAAGACTTTCTTGTGATAGATAGAAAAAACGAACATTTTATTTGAATTGTCGAGGTTCCCATCAGATGCAATAATTTGTTCCATTTTGACATAATAACAATGTCATTTTGTCATGTATTTTGTCATAATAAACATGGAAGAAAGAAAAGTTCCTTGATCAATTTCATGGACTGTTTTGTAATGCTAATTTATATTTATTTATAATTATATTATGAAATTTTCATTACTCACTACTGCATAAGAACAAACATTCAAGTGCTGTCTATCACTCCCAGATCAGGTTGACACAGTGTAACAAGGCACAGAACTCACTGCACTAGTTTTATTTCAATATTACTCTGAAGGCGATATTAATTACCTTAATTTATTTGTTATGAACAAGGAAAGGGAGTCGTGCCGATAGCATACAGCCCTCGTGTGTCTGCCAGCGTCGGTGATCTCACGCATCCAAAGTGGCCGACACCCATCTCGGTCCGTTCTCTCTTACCTCATCTTCGAACCCTATTTCCTAACAATAGAAACATCCAGGTGTGTTTTGTGTGCATGGAATTTGTAGTTGAGAACCTTCTCTTTCGAATCCCGTCGAGAAATGCCGGTTTATTCCATTTGTTTACTTGATAAATGAGATATTATCAAAATCCGGCCTTTTCGTCACAATTCAAACAAAAAGCTGTCCCTTTTGAACTTGCCTACGTCTTTTATCTAGTTTAAACTTGTGTTTGATAGATTTAAATGTGCACTTCAATATGGTATACGTAGCATATTGAAATATGTGGTCAAAACGACATAATCTTAATTTATTCACGAGGGTGTTCAACCGTAGTGAAAAAAGTGTATGAAGCAACACAGTATGAAAATTAAGGTTCACATGGGATTTCCTAACTTGGAATATAAAATCACCATGGGTGCGCTGTATTGTTGAGTAGTTACTCTTTGAGATACGAAATACCAGAAATCCACCCCCTCTACATTTGCAATAACAATTATCTGTTAAATAAACAACACTTTTTGTCGCTTAAATGTCCCAGACAAAGTTTGAACCTTTTGTGTTTTCAAACAAAACATCGTAAATATTTATTTATGTCCATTGTTTACGATTCGCACGTGTAGAGAGAGGAATGACTCCGTTCTTTTTCAAATATTTGCGTTCGCTCCCTTTCGCGAGGTAATTACGTGCTAAAATTATGATATCAAAAATAATTTGGAAGATAAAAAAAACTGTTTCTTGTGTAAAATTTCCCGTTCTTTCGTTTCCTATGGTCAGAATTAATGAAAATACTTCATTGAAAAAAAAGTATTTGAAAGTTTAGGGGTAGTTTTCACCCCCTTGCGATCACCCCTCAGCCCGAACTTTTGGGTTTCCATATTCTACCCACCATGCCAATTTTCAGCTTCCTTCATCCCCCAACCCTCTGAAAAGTGTAGTAATACGAAAACCGACGTGACACGGAGTACAACGCGATTTCGTGTTTTGCATAAAGCAGCGTTTCCTTATCCGACGCGGAGTGAGAATGAAGGAAAGCGAGAGTTGATGTTCCTCTTGTTCCATATTCCGCGCGTGTCATGAGAACGTGTGAACGGGAGGCACGATGCGAGACTCCGTGTGAATGGAGGAAGAAGGGGAGAAGTTCAGTTGCCTCATGGAATGGCATAAGAAGCGTTCGTCATTAGATACAGAGCACATATCGTTACTTCCTTCCATTGACCCACTTCACTACATTGTCTCAAATTATATTATCTCACTTAATCGTTTATTTGAATACGCTGCGTACCACGTCACATCGGCGGCCAGTGGAAACGACAGAAATCGGGACGAAGCTTCGCCACGAACAGCTTCTTACAAATTCTCTTTTTTTTACACTTTTGTCGGGAAAGTTACGTAATCGTCCATAACTGTAATATTTTGATTAAAAACTGTTTTTAAGAAAATTGTGTAATTAATATTGAGCGTGCTTCAGACCGATATCTATGAATGATGTAAATTGAGATTGTTTGTAAAACAAATATTTTCCATTTGCAAAAGCGTACATTTCTAATATGTTCGCCATTGTTTAAATCTGTCAACCTATCAAAAATACATATGTTAAATTATTAGTCCAGTACATGACACTTCAGATTTAGCACAAGAACGGCAGATAAGGGGTTCTAAATGGTCTAGTAATCAAGGGACGATAGAAATTCCTAAATATATAGGTTGAAGATTCTGTGTAATTAAACTCAAATTAATTTGTAAAAAATAGCATTTAATATAAATTTGTTTCTTCCTAATATTAATTTTCTAATTGTTTGGAATGTATATCGAACACAGTTCATCACTGATTTCGATGAGTGAGTTGCTACCTCCAGTGAGCATCTTTCATTTTCAGATCTCATTACAGGATTTTGATTGTAAACATTTGCAAATTTGGTCACGTGATCTCATAGCTTTGGGAACGTTTCAATTACAACCTACCCATCATCAAATCCATCTTGAAATGATCAAAAACAAACATATACCATGTTGAGACAAAATGTTTACACAATCGACAAATATTGTGCAGAAACTACACCAGGTGACTTATAGTCCAGCGCACATACCATACATCTTACACCACTAGTTAACATTCTACGCGAGGAAATATTAATATTATTATTAATAATAATAATGTTTGTTTATTTTGGAGTGACTAGGGTCATTCTTCCTTCTAAACATTAAAAAAATTATATTATATTAGAGATGAAAAAGGAATGGGAGAATGCTATTTACATTTAATATACTCTCATCATCTCTTCCGTAATTCACACAAAATTTATCCCAACTTAAAAATATTATGTACTTTCAAAACGTTATTCAATTACCCGTTACGACAGTATTGTACAAAAGATTTTTGAGAACATAAACACAACAACTTGATAAGTAATGTGTTTTTTCCTAAATGTCTTTAATTTACTGATGTAAATACATTCTGACAGCATGAAGCTTCAGCTGCAAATACGCCATTATCTCTTAGACCGACCGACGTCCGCAATTATCTTCAGCGTCAATCAATATGAAATAACATTACTCTCAGTAAGAACCATTCCGCTAGAATCGTATTCGTTCTATCTCTTAAGCCCTCCCCCCCCCAATTCGAAGAATTCATTTTGAAAAGAATAGTTTGGCGAATTTTTACTCCTCGATTTACGTACGTGGCAGTATGTGCAATAATTATGCCTCTCTTGACCAATTAATCCTGCGTCTTCAAAGTTTCCGTCACATTCCTAAGAGGGATCGAGAGAAAATGGAATCGAAGCAGTCACGATCTCAATCACGCCTCTCTCAAGGATTCGACTCATTCTCGTCGTGAACGAGTACATACGAACGGGTCTCTTGCTCTCTTTTCGTGATCAATCGAATTCCATAGCTCGTGTTCACATGCGTTTGTGTGGAGAGTTCTTTCTTGGAATTGTTAAGAGAACGATTATTACCAGGGGAAATTTATTACAGTTGTTTCTTTAATAAATGCACTGGATCTTGCTGGCGGTTACAAGAGTTGATTGTGATGGTTTTTTGTGGGAAGTTGATTAGTCAATACTTCGTGCGGTTCCTAGCGTTTTGTCCCTTGTTACTAGGTCACGGGTACACTGTTCACTCGCGCACTGACGAGGTGATGGGTGCGATGGAAAATAGGTTGAGGAAATCACTCAATTACTTTCCGTGGACACATTTGTCTGCGCATTATCCCGTTGGTCCTTCTACTCGTGGTAGCAGCCCAGCACTCATCTTTCAAGGTGAGCGTAGAGGTTAGATCGGAAGCTTCTGAGAGTCAACGGATTGTCGCAGTCTACGAATAAACGACGAAGTTCGTTTCTCGCAGTTTATTGATATCCTCTCGTACGAGCACATCTTCAACTTGGAGCTCAATCTTGAGTGTCGTATAGTTTTTCAGGATTGGAAATATTTCACAGTCGTAATGGTTGAAGTCCAAATAACGACCTGCGCAACTTTTTATGCGTTACATTATGTAGAGCATTTTACATCAAATCTTTGTCAACCATAGGAAGGAATTGAAATCTACGTTGTCAGAATTAATATTTAATATGGTATGTCCGGTGAGAAAAAATAGAAAATTGTGTTGGGAATTATCCTGTCATACATTACAATATAAAATTATATTATTACAACATTGAATATTAAAAATACATTTTAGAAATTAACAAATCTACTATTCAATTTTTCCTGCCTGAAATAATATAGATTTGTTGATGAGAATCAAAATACCAGATTACAAATAAATAAATATCACCTATTAGTTTCATTAGTCGGGTAAAGTTTTTCCGAACCCCATCTGTTGATCACGAGAAAATGGCCCGCGGACGAAAACAAGTTGGTTTATATAATTTTAATTTTTATCTGGTGTATTTCTGGACTGGATCTCCTGCACTTCCTGCTAGTGAAGATGGATTTCAAGCTATGCCATGTCTGACAATTCGGCCAGCTGATGATTCTCATCTCCCTACCGCTAATAAATGTATTTCTCAACTTTATAACCCATTGTACTGTGCTGCGTCACAGATTGTTGCTTGCTATCAAGACAAAGAATTGTACACCACTACATTGTTCGCACTCCTGACTCCTCGGAGAAGAGATTCTTGTTTATTTTTAACATTCCATTATTCATCTATCTGAATTTGTATGTTAAGTCTTTAATACAACAGTGAAAAGTGCCGTGCTCCATCCTTTCTCTTTCCTGACCTCCCTTAGTCACCTCTTGTTCTTTTCGATGCCGACGCTATTAAGGCTAGGGTATCATTCATTTTCCTCATTCTTCTCATTTTCTGTCCTACCCCTCATTTTTGTCCCCCCTTATTCTTCGTCCCCCTTCATGTTATGTACCCCCTCATTGTAGCCCCCCCTCCATTTGATGTATGTTGTGAGATATGTTTTGGTATGTTGTAGATCAGGAGGGTTTTTAGTGGGTAGGGTTGAGTCAT
>NNCF01126230.1:356104-379654 GCA_002313205.1 Laupala kohalensis | reverse complement strand
TTTATTGTTACAATAAACACGCCCCTAGACAAAGCCTAGAGAACCTGTATAAGAAATCCGCCTCTACCCGAAGGAAAAACGGAGAAAAACCCGGGCCAGGATGGGTTATTCATTACATATCAATGAGTTGTTTAAAATGCCACTAAGTGTTCAAAATAATTTATTATAAATAGATACGACACATCTTGGAAATAGCAGGATTGTAGTTTAGCTCAAAAATGTAATAAATAGTTTGAGAATAAAGTCGGTAGAATCCTTATATAAATGCGTGGTATAGGTATAGTAATAGTGCAGTTATCAAAATCTTTTCTATCAAAAGTATGTTAAGAGTGGTTAAAATGGCTTAAAATTGGCGGAACAAACCTGCAAACTATTTTATGAATCATATAAATTTGCAAATACGTTAGAAAACTTCGTAATGAGTAAAAAGGCATATAAGAATTGCTGCTATGATTTTTTATAAAAGGAATTGCGCCTTTGAGGCAGCGTGTTTTGTGGTTGCGGCTGACGCGGGTGGTCGAACAAGAGGCTCCGATTGGAAAAACACGGACGGACTTCCTCTTGGCTTCTACGAGGTCATCGTTGGACCGTCACACGCTCGACTACTCTCTGTCGTTGTAGGTAGGACATAGACTACAGTTTGGAGACCATTGTCCATTCGACGTACTCGAGACCATTTCAGGGGTATTCGTTTTTGTTTGTTTGTTTGTTCCAATTGCTCCTGGTAGAGACTGCGGACTAAAGCTATCTACAGATTAAGGTTTCGTCTTTCCTTCAAAAGGATGATGTATAACAATCCGTCATAATTTTTGAACAAATGATGCCCGTTCATTTTTAAACGATCTTTTTTGTGTTGTCACAAGAAGTTCGGAGTGTCGTCGATTTCTTGGTTTTATTTTATTTGATGTTTTATGAATTTTATATTATTTGATGTACTTTGTGTAATTTATTTTATGTACATGCATAAAGTACTAAAAGTTTGATAAATGAATTTTTGCAATGAAAAGCAATTATTACGAATTATTTTCATTTTTTCTGCTCGAGTTACGTATCTTCTTGTTTTTCAATGATGAACGTGATATTTGTTTAAAGTATATTTGTTTAACTTTTGATAACTTTTCAATTCGCCTATAAACAAAATTGTGCCGGTTTCGACGGATTTATTACAAACGTGTTATGTTACAACATTGTTTTATCCCAATAGCAGTTTCCTTATAAATGAATTGTAATATTAAACTATTAAAAACACTACTTTTTCCTTTGAAGGAGTACGTATCCTAGCATTACGGTTGGAGACTAAAAACCTTATTATTTTAAATTAACAATCTATACATAATTTCTCTTAGATAGGAGACAAAAATTAGTTCTTCTCTATACGACTCATTATATTCATATCAATATGACTTTTTTTATCATATTAAACAGGTGAATATCACAAGTAATATTATGTAAAAGATCAAGAAAATGGATAATATCCAAAATAGTTTGTAATAAAGATATTTTAATATCGTGAAGAAAGTCATATAGAGAAATATTTTTTACCTTCTATCTGAAAGAAATTATGTATATTGTTAATTTAATTCTTAGTCTCAATACCCAATGCTAGGATACGAACTTCCTGAATGGATAGTAAGTGACTATTTTTTGTGATGATGTGTTATTAAGATTCACCAAGTCACCATGATTCCAAGTACCACATTAACTGCGGATTTTATGAGACAACGTTTCAACGTGACAACGAAACTACATATTAAAAGTGTCTAGGCAAATTGAGCAATTCGAAAGTTTTATTGGTAGCAAACAGTTCCATGTTCTTTGCAAAATTTGCATTTGCTGTTAATTCACATACTTAAAACATCTCTTTGGAAGAAGTTTCTGAAATCATACAATTTTTGTCGAAAATAAAAAGTGTGATTCCTCAAATCAGAAGTATGATTTTTTTTATCTTATGAACTTACAATATTTTGTGTAATGTTTTATGTATGTCATTCAGATTTCAACGTCAGTGCAAATTTTATTTAGGTTCGATTTCTGTTGTTATGTTCAAAATTATTTAAAGTGTTTTTTCGTCTAGGCTGCTACGTTTCTGAAAGTGTTCTTGAGGTAACTGTGTAGTATACGTTGAATGCATATGTAACATACTCCTCATGGCGTTTATAATCTGTTGACCCTGTAAGTAAACACTTGTCGACTAAAATAGACAGACTTTTTGCTACAAGTTCTTTTGTCTTTGTAATCATATCTTTAATAATTTTCTTGTCTTGCATAAAACGTGAATGTTGTATTTTTCAATTTTAAGCTACACGAGTCTCTAGTAAGTTATAGATAAATAGATAAATTCATTCTTGCACTTGAACACTACATATTACGATATATCATTGAATACCAGTTACATATCATAATAAGTAATGTAGTTATTTACACTGATTGCGATTATAAAACTTGTATTTAAGAATAATACCTACAGGAATAGTATAAGTACGTCCTCCAAAAAATAATTGATTTCAATAAAGTGCACAGGTATTTGCAATTTAAGAAGAATTAATAGTTGACATCACAGTAAAATCTAAATTTAATTTATATGTGAGAATTTTGCTTAAAGGAATATGGAAATATTCGCATCACATCTATGAATTTCCTTCGCCGCCTGTCTTGTGATCAATTGAAATATTCCCAGGAGCTGAAGTTTCTCGTGTGAAAGTTGGCGATGTGGAAGAAACACAAGAACGAATGTTTGACATTAACACTTCCACGAAAGTTCGAAATTACGGAGTGTTACTCCTCTCGAAGGTACACACTGCGGCCAATCGACTCGTTTGTTTGTGTGAACGAGTCCCGTCGCGAATGCGTCCGCAGGGGGCTGTTCCGTGAACGGGTCGACGGGGATTCCCCGCCGCTGAGAACACAGTCGAGCGGACAGTTGCGGTTGAGGTTAGCGATGGTCGCGAAAAATGATCGTCCTCATGTCCATCGGGAAGCAAATGTGCCAGAAATTTCTGTTCTCTTTCTACGTAAGCAGACGGAGCAAGACGCACAAATGAAGTATCGTACTTTTAGAGACGTGGTAGCAGCATTTAAAAGTTACATCAAGAAAAGGAGCTTCTTCACTCATTTATTTTAAAAGGGTGAAATGTAATTGGATCCTGAGAAATGAAATCGTCTGGTAAATAATAAATCGTAGGGAATTGTACGTGACTTACGTTATGCTCCACTGTTATATTCGTAACATATTTATAACAGTTATGAACTATTTATAACAGTTATGAACTATTCATAACTGTTTTGATGTCATGGTAACATTGTTAATGCTAAATATGGAACCGAGTGAAACTTCTGTACAACTAGAAGGTATGTGAAAAAGTAGAGTTTTTTTTGAGAGGGGAATAAAATATTCTTGTTACGTAAAAGTAAAAATATTTTCATATAGAATCGTAGGTAGATTCAATTTTCCTAGGATAATAGGTCGACCTAGTAAAACGAATTTGTAAATTATTCCGGTTTCGAAACGCGACAATATAATACTTGAATGTTAAAACTTTTTCACCGAGCTTCTTCGTGTCATAAAGGACTTCTTTGAGAGTCTTAATTGCACTCCTTAACGTCCAGTTCTACTCCCAGACCCACTCAGCTACGTTTGAAACGAACTTTAAGTACTGTAATCTTATAAAAAATGTGGTATAAAATCTGCATTTCTTCATTATTATGTTGTGTTACAAGTTGTTGGTTAGAAACCCTCAAATGTGTTCAATGTATTTAGAAAATATTGAAAATAGTTAATTAGTTCGCCTCTCTGTCGGAGGAACGAGTACATATGTAACCCATCTCCATCGACTAAAATCCACAGAAATCTTGTGCTCTGGTATGAATTATGGTAAAATTAACTAATTAACTTACATTATTATGTGAATGGTACATTTTGTCTTGTAAAATGCACGAATAAAACAAGATTTGAATCATACTTTCATGTCATTCTATTATTAAGGTAGCAGTACCAATATATTGTGGTGAGCTATAATCTCGATAATGCGAGTCGATCCATTGTGGTTTGAATTTTGTTTTATTTGTTAAACACATGAGAAATATAATAAATAGGATTTCTGTTAATTAAAAGAGATCGGTTAACGCTAGCATCCGAACAATAGGAAAATACCATAAAGAACACATTGGAACAGTGACCTTGAACTTATTCCTCATTAGGTCCAGGACAGGAGGATTTTTGGAAGTGCGTACTAGTACTTGTCCAACGCTTTGATCTATTAAAAAGAATTGAAATTTAAAATTCATTTATTAAACATATCAACTTCTCAATTGTTTTACGGATAAAAAGCTGTNCCCCCCCCCCCGCCTAGATACGCGATTACGTTAAGCCGAGGGAGAGTTTTTCTGTCTTTGGCGAGTTCTACACGCTCTTGGAAACCATAGAAACCTTTTGTACGCGTATCCGGCCCCTTTGAACGCTCGTTTAACTTCGAAAAGAGAACATTGAGGAAGCTCCAGCAGAAGTCTGAAGTGTAGCGTAACCGCATTATCAGCGACGAAGCAATAAGTGTGGATGGAACCAATGCGGTTCATCGCGACGCAGGTTGCCTTTGCTATCTCAACAGGTGCCTTTCCGGGAACGTCCAGATTCGTGAGTCAATGTGAAGCGAAGCTGATTGCCTTCAACGACTCCTCGGGAGGTCGGCCATCTTAGAAACGCATAGCTCCGCGTCGAGGGTCGTTAGACAATCGCGCTTCATTCGCTAAGCTTTGTTTCGACATATTGTCACAATGACCAAAACATTGGATTACTAAAAACGCTTGGGAAGAAATATCTTAAAATACCAAAATATTCTTCATTTTAATGTTTAATATGTTTTGTTCCCAAATTTATATTTGTCTGACGAACATGTAATGAAACGTATCACCCCAATCGTGGAAATTAATTATTGTAGCTTTTAAGTTTTTTGAAAATTGATCTGTGAATTACTGATCCCTGTTGCTCAAAATGCTGTATACTCTTAGAAATTATACAGATTACCATGGTTGTATTGCACTGCAGTTATAGTGCTGATTGTTATTGCCTTGCTATTACTACACTTATTATTAGATTTCCTTGAAATGAATTTAAGATATAAAAGTACGACAAAATGAATTAATTTACAAAACAAAGACTTTGAACACAACAATAAATGGCTATGAAAATGGAAGTAAAATGAAGAAACACTATTGGCAGTAAGTTTACTGCGAATCTGCACCATGCTTATATAATGATAGTTTAATTATCTTTTTTAAAGTGATCTAGCCAATATTTCGAAGTGAAAATGCATTAGAAACCTTAAGTGTTTCCTCTTATCCAAAGAATTGTCCGTTTTGTTTCCTGGTTCGAAATTTCTCTTTCGTATGATGTCACTCGTGACTAATAGCAACTAATTCGACTCGAAGATTTCATTAGACATCATTCCCTAGTCTCCGTCAATGAACTCATACACATTACTGCAACATTTAAACACTCTGTAAAGGACTCCCCTTGCCTTAATTAATTTTCCCAATACACCTTATATTACTGTCAATCATCGTTTTTACACGAGAAGAAAACCAATTTTACATTTATGGAGCGAATCGATAGAAATTATTCTTATGACGAAATGCTTTTTGAGATTTTATATCTACCATTTTCGTCAGTGTATCAGCATCAGACCCAGGATGGGGCTTGGCAAAATGTTGCCCGACGAGTAAAAGAAATGGGGCGTATTCTTTGTTTCTCATCAACAAATTTATATTATTTAACGGTGGAAAAATTAATAAGAATATTTCTGTATTAAAAAATATTTTTAATATTTACTTTTATGATAAAAGATATTCATATTGTAATGTGCGTCAGGGTAGTTTCGAACACTATTTTCTATTTTCTCTCAACGGACATGCTTCATCAAATATTAATTATGACAACGTAGATTTATAACACAAAGTTGTGTTCCCCAACTAGAACTCGCTGCTTTAGAGTATGAAGTTCGTGGGTTCGAATCCTGATGTGGAAACTTTTTATTTACTTTCATTAGTTGTATTTAATTCCGAAACTCCGTCGGAGCGAGTTGGAGCGTCCGTAGTATCTATTGGCAGTGGAGCGAGCGCTGGTTTTGGAACAGCTCTTCTTCCGAGACGAATGCACCGTGACGTCACGTAACTGTCACGAGGCTCGTGTTCAACATTGGAAGGATGCGCGTGAAAAGGTGACAGATAGCTGTAATTGAAAGGAGTGTTGTTGAGACAAAGGAGATCAATTTACAGCCAAAGCGAGATGTGATCCTTTGTTTTCTGGGTGATGTTTAAAATCGTTTTTTGAACGTGTTCCGTCATATTCTTTTTTATACAGACTCCATCACTACTAGCTTTACAAACACCAGTTAAAATTACAGAAGATTATATTGAATTTTGATTCTTTAACGTAGAAGTTAATACCATTATGATGTTCATGTCAAAATTGTAATGAAGAAACAATGTTCATTCTCAAAATAATGGTATCTTTCTTTTTGTTACATTACGTCACAAATCTTCCAATTATTTTTATTCAAATTCCACCAAGCTTTTTCTTGTAATAAATTAAGTGCAAATTCTATTTCGATAAAATTTATGACAATCTAGGCGGAACACAAATTTTGAAGATAAATAATTGATATATAAATGAAATTACACGAGCCAGGATATTCGGTTGAGGCCTGGGTAAAAGATTTTGGAATATTTACCGATTAAAGTCCAGATCCCGTTCAAATGTTACCGTTCTTTTTCGAATCAATGCAATCTAGAGAGATTATATTGTTTACTTAATCACATGGAGTTAAACGACTTTATGCAGAATGAACCAGAAATCGTAGTACAAACATTTCTATCCAATAAATGATAGGTTGACCAATCTTTTATTGCATAGGACGCAAGTGAGGCGTCTTGTTCATACGACTGCACTTGACTCAGATGAGGATCTCGTTGCTCGAATATCGGTAGTTGCTGCACGTGTGCGTGAAATATCTCTTTGACATCTTTGAATGTGTGCGTCATTAGTTCCACCAACACGGTAAAGCATGTATTACTGCTGGGGGACGCAATTACGAACAGTTATTGTAAACATTGCACATCTCAACGGCAATGAACACTTTTTTCCTTTCATCTCTTATTTTTTGTGTTTGCAACTCACTGCATCAATTGCGCCCTTACATTCCTATATTATAAATGATAGTTACAGTGACCAGTACCAACCCTTAAGTTTGTACCAGGATATCCCTGTTATTTCGCCTCGTTTAACTCTATGCAATTAAATGTTCAAAATAACCTCTCTAGATTGTATTGATTCTAAAAACACCAACGCTAATATTTAAACGAGATCTGGACTTCGGTAAATATTCTAAAACTTTTTACCCAGGCCACAACCGAATATCCCGGCATGTGTAATTTCGTTTATATATCAATTATTTATCTTGGAAATTTGTGTTCCGCCGAGATTGTCATAAATTTTATCGAAATAGAATTTGCACTTAATTTATTACAAGAAAAAGCTTGGTGGAATTTGAATAAAAATAATTGGAAGGTTTGCGGCGTAATTTAACAAAAAGAAAGATACCATTATTTTGAGAATGAAAATTGTTTCATAATTACAATTTTGACATGAACATCATAATGGTATTAACTCCTACGTTTAAGAATCAAAATTAAATATAATCTTTTCTTAAACCGATGCTAGTGAAGATGGTATAAGTGGGGTCGTACGAATTGATATTATTACGTAAAAGAGTGATCTCAGTTTCTCCCTATGCTACCATAAAATTATAAGTTTCATGTGCGGGGTATTTGAGGAATTTATTTTTGTTTCGCGTGAACATCTTAGATTCTTAGTGAAGACATAATCTTTTTAAAGACAGTCAGTGACAGGGACGACGGTCGTTCGGAGAGAATTAATCCTCCTGAGTCGTAAATGTTCTAATTCCCGGATTTGGCTCTTGTGTGCAGAAACCTTAACTTTCAAACTTTATAGTCACGTTCCGAAGTATGACAGTTACGTCCAGAAAAAAAGCAAGAAAACTCTTCGATGTTGTCCAACTCGCTTTTAAAACATCTACAAAATGCCTTTTCCTCGTGTCTGGTGCCTTCGAAGATCATGGTCATAGTCATGTTGTTACCAACAATTTTATTGAATCATAATTATTCGCTGATTGACCGCTCTCATTGACAGTTATCTGCCTGACGATAATCTACGGGTTCAAATTGCTTTTGGTTAGCCAATTAAAAAATGCTGCAAGACTGTTTTTTATGTAATGGATTTTGACATCTGAATATGGCTTAGTGCTATTTAATTGTATTAGTTATTACATTCGATTTACCATTAATAAAGACGGGATAAAATAATATTTTTATTTTCTTCGCGTTTTCGATTTATATAACTAGGGATGGGTCAAGATTGAATCTGTTCAAAGTTTCCTTTAGCACCATTATTTCTCAAATGTCAAGAAATTTATTTATATTCATGAAAGAATTTGATGTGAGTTTAAATATTCCATTATGTATCTTTTATATTCTAGTTAGAATTTAACCTAATGTCTTGAATTGATCAGCTGTTTTATCCCCTGTATACTTTTTCACGCAATTATTATAGTACCTTTAATAATAAACTAAAATACAAATTATTTTAATTCCTGCTTGTTATTTTGTCGTAATATTTTTATTTTTACTTAACCGTGGTGTGGTCGTATACATTAGTTCTACTGCCTCATCCCGACCCGGTTTCTTTCTGGCTCTTGTTTAGTTAAAAAACCGAGCGTATCTCGTATTGTTCCTATCTGTTGGTAATAATAATAATAACAATAATAATAATATTTATTTACTGTAGATCTTACCCGGTGGCAGAATATAAGGAAATACAATAGAAAAAATAGAAAAATACATATGACAGAGCATTGAAATAAATAATTATTAAATAAATCATTAAACTATATGATTAAACTAATATTAAAGTATTAAATATAAAAAACATTTTACTCTGAAACATCTAAATAATTGATAAAAACTTATGGTACATTTTATTTCACTGATGACCTAAACACTCGATTTACCCCTTTCATGCACTTCACTTCACATTTCCCTTCACACCTTTTCTAAATCACTTATTTCCCTCGTATCACTTCACTATCCACTATCGCTCCAAGAGCTTCCCATCTACACTAACGTACCCATTCTTCCAGAACATGCCTAATCCTTTTCATTTGTCTGCTGCCCTTTTCTTAGAGTGTAAGAGAGGTTGCTGGGTCCGATAGCGCTCCCACGACATCCGGAGGCAAATTGTTCCAGTCCCTGATTCATCTATTTTTTTTCCTACGTCTGTTTTTTGTTTCTTTCTTTGGCGAATTTTGAAAAAAGTGATCTTGTCTACCCAATCTACTCAACATCTGTTCGACATTTTATTTAAAAATAACATAGTGTTTTATATTTTCTATCAATTTATCTTTTGTCGACCAATTTAATTAGTCGTGTAATAGTTGTTCATGAATTTTCTTCTTCATTTTCCTCGAATATCCCAGTCACATAAAATGTGGATCGCAAATTCTTCTCTGTCCACAGCACAAATTCCACCTTCAGTTTCATCGTTGAATGATCGTAACGAAAGAGTGTCTGTACTGAAAGTCATGTGACTTGACTCAGAGGGAATGTAACCTAAGAAACAAAACATGAACTGGAACGCACCGTGTTTATCAGTTAATTGTGAAGTGGATTTTTGTCCTCAGCGTGGTCATGGGCAGTTTGTAAGTCCTCTTTTGATTATAAACTATTCATCAATTAATAGTACTTTGCAAACACAGTGTTTCACTTCGCCGTCGTCCGTACGAGTAACGATAAGTGTACCTCCCGTTACAAGTATTTTGGCAACCTTGTATATTGGCAGTTATTTCGGATTTCTCAAAACTTCAATCTTTCACCATCAATCCAGTTCTCTCACTCTTGTGACGCTGTTCTGTTCTTTCGTCATCGAGCGTGTCGGAACGAATATCACCTTGTGTCTTTGTTTGTTGTGCTATTAACTTGTATTATTTTACAGCAAGTACTCACTTTTGTGACCACTATTAATAGTTATTACCTGCTCGCGAATGGGTTTCAAGTGTTTGTTTCGTAGAAGTTGGCAATTCATGTTAGGCAGTTTATTGCATTATTTTCTGTAAATGTATATTGCCTTGAGTACGTGTAACATTGTACATACGTATATTTCTTCCGAGTACCCTACACGTGGAGAAGATATGTGATGACTTTCGGTGAGGAGAAAATGGCGAAGAGCCGGGAATCGAAACCGGGACTCCTGCTTAGGTGTACAATTGTGGTGGTGTAGTGGTTAACACCCCTGCAATCAAAGCAGGAGTCCCGGGTTCGATTCCCGGCTCTTCGCCATTTTCTCCTCACCGAAAGTTGTCATGTAACATTGTAGTTGTCTTTGCGATGATTGTTGGAATCTAGTTAGTGGATTGGTATAAAGTATGACTTCAAAATGTGGTTGAGTGTTCTTTAGCGCCACCCGTGCCAGGCACCAGTCCCACGGTCCAAAGGAAGTCACCGAAGAAAGGCATCTTGTGACGTCACTGAGGTTCGCTGCCATGAGAGTCTGTTTCTGCATGAATAGCTTTCCACTCCGGCCCCCATAATTACGCGTCTCTGGCCGGACGATGCTTTTATGCTGAACAAACAGCGCTGCAGGTCTCTTCGGAGTATTGGGCAACGCGGACAGAAGGCTCCAATCTCTGCGAAGTGGGCATAGGAATGGAGAAAATAAGTTAATACGACACGGCGTGGATTTTATAGCTTTCAGTAAGTGACATAAGACTGACAAAATTTCTTTTGTATCTTACCTTATATGCTGCAGTTCAGTTGTGTTCCTAACGACTTAATATAATTATTATCTAATTAAATTATAATAATTTAGAACCTTCTGTCGACAAATCATTGTATTTCACTTCATAACGTTTCAGCCAGGATTTTGGCCTACATCAGGTGTTTGTATAATGTCATTCGTGTCTGCATTATTTATTAAGTTCGTAAAATACAATTTCATTAGATAATACGGTAACGTACATATTTAGAATAAATTTTGTTCACCATCCAGTAGAGTCGTATATATACTTGCAAAGATCTATCAATCTCTACACCGTTGTTTAAGATTCCTTTCACAGGACAATCAATGGGGTAAAACACTCTTGGGAATTAGAAAGAAGAGTAAAAGAGATCTGGAGAAAATTCCTCGCTTTATGGGCTGAATAATGAAACATAAAATTCTTTCCAATCTATAAAGAACTATGAAAGGGAGGTTCGCGGAGAGAATATAATGGGAACCACAAAATGAATTCGGTAAGGAATTTCAACACCAGGAATAAGAAAAATTTGAGGTCAGTTGTCACCACAAAGAGAAAAGGTAACTGGCGACCCAGGCATTGCTTCGTGCTATGAATTAAGAAATAAAAATCTGGGTGTTTTGAAGATGACGTTGATAAGAAATACATTCACAGTTAGCGTTGGCAAGGATAAATTTTGGATACATTTTTCTAATTTAAGTTTTGCGAGAAAGGAATGGCTTAACCCAAGCGATTACGGCTTTAGGGACATAGATACAGCCTTCTCCTGATAATCTGATTTTCCCCGAGATCACAGTTGACGAAGCAATGTTTCTGTTGTCTGTTTTGATGGTTACAAGTCTGACGTTTCCCTATGAAGAACAACGAAATGCTGAAGCCTCGGTGAGCAGAGTGCTCTGAGATTGATTCTCTCCTCCCGGACAGTGGGGGGCAAAAAAATATTGAAATGACATTTTCTACATATTTCCACTAAGTTTGAAATAAACCAAAGGAAAGGCAATTGGTGGTTACTACATCAAGGATGGTGTAAATTTTTTTTATAATTCCCAGTTTTAGACGGTTAAAATGAAATTTTTTATCTTTCCTTAAAAAGGTGTGTGTGGATCCCCCCTCCTAAACGCTGCCACTGCTCGCGGAGATGAAGACCCCCTCACACCTGGATTCGATACCACGACCTCCCGACTGTCGAGCGATGAGTTTCGCCTCTCAGTGAATCACATATTCATCCTACAGTGAACAGCGAGGTTCGATAAGTAACCGTAATACAGTGAGTGAGAAATTGAAAAGACGAGGAAGCAAATGAGATCCAATATTAAGAGGATAGTAATTACACGTGGGATGCTTTGGCCCTCTTTCACGGGATAAGAAACGCTGTTCACTGATGCAGACCTCCCCCCTCTATTGAAACACGTCGAAGGGCACTTTCTTAGCGAATCATCCGAACTTTTGTGAGTGAAGGTCTTGTGAGGACCGACATCAATTGAGGAGAAGCGACATGGAGAGCGTTTTGCTTAACTGTGAAGCTCAATCAAAAGCTGAATTGACCACAAGAATGTGCGGTCCGTGGTTTATCCTCCACAGAGCAATGGACAGGGAACAATGTGGTTTCAGCAACCATAAACCGCTTTAAATTATAAACAAATTAGACGAGTTCCGAGGAAACGGTGGCTGAGTGCTTCAGAGTCGCTGCGCAATTCTGACTCGAATCCAAATCAGCTGCTTCCTCAACAGGCAATGACGCTCTCGCTCGTTTCAAAATCTTACATGCACATAAGCTGAGCTGAGGCATCACCAGGTTTCGTATCGATACGCACTAAAATATCGGAAAATGCGTGCCACAGAAGTTCAAAATATGCCCTCAAAACGTGCGCTAAAATGTCCAAAATATATTCAAAAAACCAAAATTAAATACACTAAAATATTCTAAGTATGCACTTTCTTATGTATCTTATTAATGAAAAAGGGCACTTTCTTATGTATCTTATTAATGAAAAATGGTTGAATAATACCGTTGAGCTCTTTCATGCGGTATAAACTTCATTGAAGTGATAAACATGTAAATTCTGATTGATTAATGTAATTTACCTTAAACGTTATAGACTTCAAACAAAAAACAATAGTATTTAAAAATATGCATTTATATACACCTTTGAATTGAATTCAAATGGACTTACGAGGTTAAGAAATCTAGATATCGATTCCTCAAAGCTATAGAAAGTCAGAAAAAAATCTGCAAAACATAAAATATCCGAGCCCTGTTCATCACGAAGAAAAAAAGGCTTCATGACGATGTTGATCCCGTTTATATATTTTTTTATTTTATTTTAACTTTTCTTCTTTATGTTGTGATTATACGACCGTTAATAGCAAATTAGTAATTCTTTTTTTATTACAACGTTTCGTCCACAGACTCCAGACATCGTCAGAATCTTATCTGTAACACGTTTGTATGGATTCTTGGCATTTTGTTCCGAAATCTAAATACTAATTTAGAAAATTTAACAAAGAACAACATATATTTACAATTGTATAATTTATACCATACGAACAAAAATCGGATATAACTGAGGACTTAAAGAAAATGCAGTGCATAATTATGAAAACTTAGCTGTGTCTTTTATGTTTTCGAAACGTTAATAACCTAGGGATTCCCGAGTGTTTAGTATTTGCTAGGCGTTGTCCTAGATTAATGAAAATCCTGGTTTCCTATTTCAACAGCGTTTAAGTATTGAGTATCGGAGAATTGATAAGTAGCTTTGTGAATGTTCCACATAGGGCTTTTAGGACATTTCAATCAATCCAACATGAGACAAATGAGCCGAAAGCGAAGAATAGTTCGAGGCAACTGGCATACATTCTCTTTCCTCTTAGGAAAGAGTTAACGGCTAGATTAGACACTTGGGCCAACAACAGCTTTCTTGGTTGAGCGGTCAACAACCGGACAGAGTCACGTCCCGTTGAAAGAACAAGTTTTTCGACTGAGACTTCTCTATAATATATTTCCACATATCTTTTAGCACAATGCACTCTTTCTCGTATTTTAATTATACCCCACTCGGTTGCGGAAGCGAGTTGAGCTTGTGACGTCACGCAGGCACTGCCAGAACGAGCTCCAATCGAAGATCATTAAATCGAGGCCAATTTGTCTTTTTCTATTTGGACTTCGCATGTGTGTGACGGATAATTATTAGACGAACGCGATAAATTTTTATGTTTCCTTTCCATCCTATTATGCTTTAACACCAGTTTTCTCTTAGGGCACTTTCAGTATTTTTATTTAGAGCTGGGAAACTTTGTAGTAACTGTTTTACAGAGTAAAATGTTGACTGAACAGAAATACGTGATGCAGTTTGAGAAGTAGTTTCGCATAAATATTTTTGTTTCGACTATTATTTCGTACTAACAAGTTGACAAAATTTAATACTCATAGCTTCGAATAAAATCATTCTTTTTCTATGTTTGCGCTCCACTTACCAACACAATCTAAGGACGGTTTTGAAATGTTAAGTATTATTTAAGATTATATTTTCAATTAATTTCAATGAAATTTTCAATGTTTGGAAAAATTGAAAGCAAAAACTACTGTAATGATGTGACTTTAATAATGAAGGTAACATGAGTACAGAGTAAAGTTATCAGTGTATGAGGATAATGGAGAGTATTAGGATTACAGAAATGTCTAGTGAAGCTTGAAATCCGCTTCATTAGGTGCAAAGTGGAAAGCGAACCCGGTTTACTATATCAGGGACTCATTTCATTATGAACAATAAGATAAATTTCTGAATTGTAATCGTTCAATAGATGGTTTATTGAGTTAGAGGCAAATTGAACAATCCCTTCAAGTACATTTGTTGAATTGTTGAGAAAATATTGTAGGTTTACTTGATATATTAATTTCACATGTCAATGTACAAAACAGACCATTGTATAAAACTTTGTGAATAGTTTTACTTGTGTTGTCTGGTTAAATATTTCGTTTTGCCACAATCAAGGGCTTCGTGTGTGCAACTATTTTACAGTTGTGTTAGTGTAATGATGGGAAATTACTTTGAACCGAATCTTGACTACAAATTATCTATTGAACCGTGCATCACGCGACACAGAGATTTTATGATTGTCTTCCGACGCCTTGGCAATATGTGTGTTCTATTAAATTTAGATACTTATTTTGTTTCCACGCAACTTGAACCAATTTTCGCCTGAGATGATTGGGTATTTGAATTTTAAATTTTAATTGATGTAAAGGTACGTAGATTTATCGATTAGAAAATTTGCATATATGAGAAATACATTTGGTCCATGAATGTACGTGCCATATCTTGTATCATTATAGTTAAACTCCATTTCACATAAATTTCTTCGCGTTTCAGAAAAAATATTAATTCAAGTACCGTCAAGTATGTATCACTGCAGGAAAGCTGGAGATGTCATAAACCGTAGCTGGATCAAACCATGTAAATAGACCCTTCCAATTGAGCGTTGACCTAAGTAGGAATGTGGTGAGAGAAGGTAATACGCTCCATACTCCGTGTGAATTGTGCACGTTGCTGGGGGCTGTATCGTACTCTTTGCATGTCCATTGCACCTGCAACTGGATTCGCTCTGGCTGTAAGGGAGGCTAAAACAACATGATATGCAAATCTGATCTCATCGTATTTTGAGCAGAAAGATTCAAAACTGGTTCAGAATCCACTTTGTTTGACCTATAACCGGTACAAGAATCGTTCCTCAAATTTGAACAGAAAGAAATGGAACGGTGATTTCAGAATTGTATTATTAACATTTCATCATAAATACAAAATTTTTCGTGTCAAAATTTCATGAAATTGAATCGATGTTTTATTATTTTCTACGAGGATTTAAAAGATTATTTGAATTAAGATTCGTAATTTTGTTAATACCCTTTAATGAGGTGTACAAACATTTATTGTAAGAAGTCTTTGAGAAGGAAAAATACGTGAAGGTTGGAGTTGTGAATGTTAAAGCGGGATATTGGTTCTGTTGATTAGCTGGCGATGGAGGACATCTGTCAAGAAGGTGACAGTTTAAAGCGAAGGAGAACTTTGTGATTACGGAAAGAAGTTCAACAATTTCTGGTTTTTATCATTTGTTTGGAAAGTGGATGTTCTATAAGAAAATGTATTTCATTGCATTTCCTGGCGAACTTTAAAACATTTAATAAAATGAAATGGAGTAAAATGATGGCCTTTCATAATATTATTTAAAATGTTTTATTCACTGCATGAGAAAAGTGTGGAATAAAATGGTTAATTATTTTGGTCATTTAGAGGTTAATTATTCCAATCAGAATTTGGGGAAAAGGTACTAAATTTGTCTATTGTTTGGCATATTGGTGAAAATGGAACCTACATCCCAACTTTTCGGGAGGGGGGGAAGCTTTTACTCCCAGAAGAACGTTCAATTTGCCTTCCTCTTGTAAGTTAGTCTAACATCAGCTTCGACGGGGGCAAAAATTGCTTAATTTTGTAAAATAATGTCACGCACAAGGTACGACACGTGTTAATGTGATCTAATATCTGGTAATTAGACTGAGTTGAAAAAATATCGCCAAAACTGCCTGAATGTTGGAAAATAGCGAATCTGCTCGAAACCACAGCTGTAAACTTTCTCGAAGACTGCATTTTGAAACGCGTCTACGTCAATGACGTGTAAACTTGAAAATCCGGTGGCGTCGAGGAAAGTACCGCGCGTTTGCTTCGCTGCCAAGTGAGCCACGACTCGCTCAACAAGAAATGCCGACTGCCTTCGCATGTGCTCCGGAGGTCGAGACAAACACAAACAGGATTACACGCGAATCATTTGTATAATCTTCAAAGTTCATCACGCGCAACAACACGGTCCACGTTTGGAAATGCTTATCTTCTTCCATAGGAGTCGGCGTGACTATCTAGTGTTGCTGGCTGAATGAGTATCAGGTCTATCCTAGGGCCAAACCGACCGGAGCCAGGTGCTGGCCACATCTCCTCCTCCTAGTGCTGAGGTCTAGTTATAGCATCCGTGAACTCCTCGGGTACACCTTCTAGGACGATTTGACTGTTACTTCTTTTCTAGAATGTCATTATAGTTTTTCTCCTTCGACCAACGCTAGGTGGAACAACAACAGTCTAATGGCGTTAAACTAATAGAGATTTACAAATAAATCGAAATGTAAATATAAATAAATAAATAAAAATTAAAATGTATTATATCCAAAAATTCTTTGTTTTAACTCAATATGGAGGATCCCAACTATTATTATATCGTAGATAATTTAGAAACGAAATATATTGTATAACTTCTCTATGAAATTTAAAATAAAATATTTGTTTACCTCTCGAGAATGAACAAGATTCAATTGGGAAGTACTTGAAACAAAGAAGTTGTGTGCAGCAGACGAAGTGACATGTCGTTGCCTCCCCGTGGTCTGTGTCCTAGCCAACCGCTGAGCAAAATGCTTCCCCAGCGTTCTCCTGGATGAAGGACACCGACGGACGACAGTTGGTACCAGTGACAGATCAATGGGGGCTACATCGGACCTGATCTCTCAACACATAAAATTGAATAAAAAATTAACAAGATTAATAATTGTTATTAATAAGACCAGATTAATGAAATTAATAATACTGTATTAATAACTTTAATAAATAATTGTTATTGTTATTAATAATACCAGATTGTTAATTACGTATTTTATGCATTTTATTTAAAGGTAATGTTTATTAAATGTGTGTTGTAAAACCATATTTTTTAAACAAAAATGCTCTCCCTTTGATTACGGTCTAGATCCGCCACTGGTTGTATCTGCAATGCCGACACTTCACTTGGAGTGGCGTATTCGTGTATTTGCCCAAACATGGCCAAGTCTAGACGAGCTTTATTGTGGCCAATACGCGAACGCCCGTATCCACCCTCTTATCGCACATAAAGGGACTCAAATAAGGCAAATATTCGCGTGAGCCGTCCATGCTTGGTTACTAGAGCGGGCGCGATCGAGACTCCTTGATATTCCGGTTATATAACTTTCCTTATTCCATATATTTTTTGTAATGTACAACATTTCTATGAACTGGAATAACGAAAAATGTTTCAAATTTCTTGAGTTATATCAAATGAATCCTCGCATTTGGGCATGTGAATCATCAACATATACCATCGCCTTGTTTCTCGGGTATTTTTTAAATTTTATTTCAATGCAACATGTACTGATAATCTGAATTAAAGAAAAAAATGTGCTGTCAGCACGTCCATCACTGGCACAAGAAAACATATTTGGCACGATTGAGTCATTTGCTTGTTCAGTCCGTGTGTGGATGGCACGTTTGGGAATACGTCAAATATGTCGCCAAAAACAGCGAATACGCTGCACAAATACCGCAACGCCACGTGAAGTGGCAGCCAGCAAAAGAGAGCTCCACCCGACTCACGTTTCGCGTTCCTACAGGACACATTGCTCTGTGGTTACTATTAAACGCGCGTAAATAACCGAGAGGAAATAATCGTTCTTCACCGCGGGAGAGTGCAACCCTTTACTGATGAGCTACAGTGAAAAGACGCGTTGCCAACTGTCCGATGATTTTGTTCAGTCGCGATAACTGAGGAATTCTTCCTTCAATTCCTTCCTCGTTGTGTTGTCCGCGAGGAAAACACGTTCGCGCATCCGACCTCGTAACAGTTCGATCACGAAACAACACGAGCCTCATCGCGAGATGAAGTTTTTATTATGAGGAGACATATTCCTCGCGGAAAAGGTAAACATGAAATATTGTAACTTCGCGGGATTAGGTCACGAATTGAAAATAAATTACAATTCTCTTCGACGTATACAATGTCATCATGAGGGCTACAATCAAAGTACAACGTAAAAATACAAAAATATATAAACAAAAAAGAAAGTAAACTCTAGAAGACAAGATAAGCACAGAAAAGATGCTGCGACGATTTGTCAACACTGATGCTTGCTTTGAGGATGGGTGAAAAATTTCAAAATTAGTAATTCTGAACTAGGTATGTTGAATTATGTATTATGAATTTGTGGAAATTTGTGTATTTTTACATTGTAATTTACTTTTCTTTCTTTTTTGTTTATGTATTTATTGTATATGTTCACGTTGTACTTTATTATTTTCGTTCTGATGATGATGGTAGTATTTACATCGCAACGTTGGCGAGTTCGAAGATAATTTTAATTTTTTTTTAATTTGTGACTTAAACGCAAGAAACTAGAGTTAAGTTCGCAAGAGGTCGAGGATATAATATATTTTTTCATCCATTTTCATGTGTTTCTCTTCATTTTCGAAATTGATTTTCATTTTCTCACTAACACAGGGTTGATATTGTTTTCGTCAGATAAATGCACACGTCTCTCCAAACACATTTCTTTGAAATTTCGCAATAACCCCCGTTACAGTTATGTAGTTGAAGCCTTTTGGCAAAATGTTCTGAAGTTTCGATTCGGAGGAAACTGGCGCGACGTCATTCAGGTGCAAAATCTGTACATCAGAAAGTGAGCTTTCCACGAAAATGGTGCTTTATATCACGTCAAGTTGTGGTGATATTATTACTTCGTGTGTGTTTTTGAATTTATATTGTAATATTATTTTTATTCATCGAAATCATTCTACCCGTAAAATGCTTAAACGACAAACACGGTGAAATACAACGTTGGAAAATTACGATACAATAGTGTAAAATCCCAGTCTCCGTCGAAGGTAAACAGTAGAAATAGGCAAAATAACTTTAAAAAACTTATAACGTTGTCATTCAAAAGAATATCGTACTTACAACAGAGTGTTAAACGTATGTAGATGCTATTATCATTGTTATCCAATATTACGTTCACAGAAATTTAATTTCCTCTGAATCTCGAAAATTACTGAACTCTCCAGGAAAAATAATATATGGATGGAAACACTTAGGCATTATGAAATTTATTAATACCAATAACGTTGTTAACGTCTGCAATAATAGTAGAATGAAGAAATATTATCACGTTTTATTGTCGACAAGTGTATGAAAATATTTATGAAGTTTTATAAACATATAAACAAACCTCACTGTGCACGTCGTTAACCATGAAATTTGACACAAGGAAATTTGAAAATCTTACCCTTTGGAGTCAAAAATTGTTTAAAACACAAGAGAAAACTCGTTATAACATCAAACCTTTAAAACTCACTACGTTTCGCCTCGTGTATAATAGACACATCATTACGCGGCGACTCTATTCACTGCAAAGTGTAACATTTTGTCGACGAGTTCAGTGAGGTTTGCAGATTAATAATTTTTAAATATTTTTAATAAACTTGTACACTATAAAATAAGGAAATATTATTTCTTCTCTCATTATGAACTTCATATACATTCTTGATATACAAAATTTTGTATTGCGATTATTCCGTATTTTTCTCTGTTCAATGTTTCCCGTTTTATTTTTAGAATACAGAGAAGAGAGGGATTTTCCTGACTGTATCAACTGAACATATCGTCATATTTTTATGAACCTTGTCGACGTATTCGTGGGAGAGTCGACACCGTCACGTGCCTTGTATTCGCAGTGAGTCTGTCTTTCGAGCACGTCATGGGCGACTGTAAACTCTGTGGTCGTGGGGATTACGGAGGTCGTGAAGTACGGTGTATGGCGCTGATGCATGCTGGGAATGGAGGAGAGATAGTGCCACGTCACTGTATGTCGTGGGGGGAAATTGCTTGTAATCTTTGGCTGCGAGACAACTCGTCCTGGGGATCTTGTGTCACATGAAGACACTTTCCTTGTAAGTCCGTGTAATAACTCCGCAATATCTCATCACAGGTTTATACGTCTTCCTGTTCAAACGAAATCCAAAACAAGATAATGGTCAAAGGAACCGTTAAAATACCTGGGAGTAAGTGAATTTTACTTTTGAGAAGGAAAAGAGGGACTATCCCATCAATTGCTTAGAGCATTCGAATATCAGGGAACACTAGGGTCGGTATGCTCGAGATGCTAAATGACATGACCAAAAAATTGTTTCACTTCCTCGTATTAAAATTGTGTTAATCTTAATTTAACATTCCGTCCTTGTCCCTAATGATCGTCCTGCCTTATTTTGAAATACGAAATTAAGTTATTTAGTGACCTCGATGATTGATGATCTTAACTGCTTTTCGATCTTGAAACATCGTATTATTGACGTACTTTTTAAATTTTGTTTAATCTATCAAGAACTATTCACGACCGAATCTCATCGAATCATTTGGTGAATTAAAGCGTATTTTATTTGGTAATAGTTTATGCTCTAAAACCAGTGAAAACTGTGTTTGACCACGTGGAGGACAGGAACCTAATGTACTCACCGGAGCACGTAGGATGTCATTCCTTTAATCCCGATTAAAGTGTCCAAAGTAAATCGGAGAAAAATCGGACAGAGATAGAACTTTCAGGGACAGAGGATAGTGCACTCAACCACACCAACATAGAAGAATGAAAAAATATGACTTAAGTAAGTAATAAAAAGTAATAAAATCATCCATTAAAGAAATAATAAATGAAACGGTTGATGAGTTTATTTTATTATACTTAATATAAATAGAATAAAGATCATATTTAATTATATGATAACTTTTAGTCAGTTGAATATGACGAGGCGCCGGGAATCGAACCCGGACTCCTCACCATTTTCACCTAATCGAAAATTATCACACATCTACTCCACGTGAAGTATATATGAATATGAATATTTAATTAAATAATTGAATCTCATTTTGACTTTTCAACATTACATACGCAATGATCATTTTGGAAGCTCGATATTTGGAAACTGGTTATTTCAAAGAAAATGACTCGTTTCTTCCTTGAACGAATACATCGCGATGTCAGGCGTTACGTTTTGACGACCACGTGCCATCTCTCTCTCTCTCTCGTCAACCTCATCGAATTGACGAAGAAGAATAGAACGCCTTACATGGCATTCGCACTCGTCCAAATTAAGTTTTTTGAAGGAGATATTTCTCCTGAGCACCTGCTTCTATAACCACATGAGAGTAACACTACTCGGGATGTACATATATTTGTTCCCAGTTCCTACACGTGGAGAACATATGTGATAGCTTTCGGTCGGATGAAAATGGCGAACAGCCAGTAATCGAACCAGGGACTCCTGCATTGATAGCAGGTTAACACCTCCGGTTCGATTCCCGGTTGTTCATCTGACCAAAAGGTACTCTGGATGCCATTTTTATTACAATCTCTTTGGATATTATCCATCGTCTTTACCTGTTTATATCTTCACTTCGTTCGCAACGTTTCGGACGTCCGGCAGCACCGGTATTCGATCCAGGGTACTTTGATTCTTAAGGCGAGGACGTTACCACTCGCATACTGCGTCCCTGGTGAGGTAATGTCCAAAGAGAATGTAGTAAAACTGATCATATACAATCGGAAGACCTCTGAATGTGTCGTCCTGGTGCATTGTGGAACGGGATGCATCTGAAAGGAGCGACGGATGTGTGTGAGGAACGGTGATGCTTCGTCAAGTGTTTGTAAAAGGAAGCTCCGCTTTGTGTCTTGGCGGCGGCTGCCGTTTCACGAGATGTTGATTTACGTGACGCAGACTTTGAAAACTGCTCTTTGAATCCCCCAAGCGGTGGACACTGCCTTTTGTTCACGCACTCATGTGTGGGAGAGGAATTTAGATGCATTAACGTGAGATTCTGAGGGATTTGCACTTGCGAATCAGTTTTCATTTTGCGTGTGCTAAGATAAATTCTTGATTACGCGATCAATATTTCAGGGCTTAAACCGGCATTCCAGAATACTGTAAGATGAATGGTAACGGAGAGCGTTTTATCTGTCGGGGGATGAAGATGCTTCGACAAAAAAAACAAAAAACATATCGCAAACGTTCGTGTGTTAAGGAACGAACTCTTTAAAATTGTGTAGAACGTGAAGAGAGAACTCTGGATTCAGTTTTTTTAATTTTCGTGTACCGAGAATTTTAAGTTTAACTTCGAGAGAATCTTAATGTTTTAAATCTCCCTGACTTCGAAGAGAGTTCGAAATTTCAGATTTGTCGTTGAGTAAGGAGGAATAATGCGAATAATGGGATGACACGAGGGATACAGAACTTGACGAAGAAACGGACAGCGAGGAAATGTGTCTAATTATTTTCCCGCTTCCTCCCATCTTCAGATGCGTAAAAGTCAGACGTCACGGACGTGGACATATCACAATGTCAATGTGTACGTTTCCACAGAAAAATAATGTCAATTAAATAATGTCAATTAAATAATGTCAATAATGTCAATAATGTCAATAATGTCAATAATGTCAATAATGGCAATCTGTCATTCATAGATGACATGGACTAGTTCAATTTCCACTTTGAATGAGTGTCAAATCCTACCATTATCGATCTTCGATCCTTGTTTTAAATTTATTTATTTTAAATTTAAATTTATTTATTGTCAAAAAACAGTACAAACTGCATATGACCACGTGGAGGACAATAAACTAATTTACTCTCCGGAAGCAAGCAAGGGACCATCCCATCAATTCCGATCAAGGGCCCTAAGGCGGAGGCGGATTCAAAAATTTCAGCAAAAGTTCCTAGATAAGATAAAAAGTTAGCTGCGAGTTGTAATACATATATAATGTCAATATGTTTGTAATTTAACGCAAATATGTTTGTAAATTTACATGTACAAGTTATTATCG
>NNCF01126230.1:321508-352975 GCA_002313205.1 Laupala kohalensis | reverse complement strand
TAACTTTTTATCTTATCTAGGAATTTTTGCTGAATTTTTTGAATCCGCCTCTGCCTTAGGGCCCTTGATCGGAATTGATGGGATGGTCCCTTGCTTGCTTCCGGAGAGTAAATTAGTTTTTTCCCTCCACGTGGTCATACGCAGTTTGTACTGTTTTTTGACAATAAATTTATTATTATTATTTGTTTACAATACGTGAATCAAGTCGAGGCCACCTGAAGCAAAGAGCAAATAAACGTTTCGCATCTTGAAGAAGACAAAGCGATAACACTTTAATTATCTCTTTGACTAGCTAATTACCCGGCGCTGCCCGGAATTGTTAGACTATGAACTCAATAGGAACCGCGCAGATCGAGTTTTCGCTTCCGAGGCAAGACGCAACGGTGGCAGAGCCGCTGCACCATTTCATTAAAACGCTTTGAAAATCAAAAAATTCGTTCACATTTTACTATTTAAAGATGTTTTAAATCTTCGTTAAATGCCAAAACAAAATTTTTTAAGAGTATTAATTTTTTTCCTCCTTGAATTATACTCTAAAATTGAAGTATTTGAACACTCCTTTTTTTATAATGTTTTTTCGATATTGTACGTAATCCTTCATAGATAGATATATCTGTCGCGGACGTTTTTGTAGAACTCTTTGAGGCGAACAATATTGCAAATCATAGTTATCACCTAACTCTAACCGTTTAGGCGGCGTAAGCAAATATATCTCTTTTTGCTCGATTTCATCGACATTTATGGTCAAAATTATTTTCTATCTTATCACACATTTGACAAATAAAAGTTAGCCTATGTTCATCCTGAGCATCTGGCCGAATTTCAACACGATCGGTTCAGTGGTTTAATCGTGATTAAGTAACAGACAGACAGAGACGCTTTCGCGTTACGCATATTTATATCTTAGTTTGGATTTTCACCCCGGGAAAATGATGAGTAGGAAGAAAGAAAGGAATTGATGAAGGGAGATGGATGTAAATTTTAATTTGGATCACCTACATTTTTCCTTACGAAAGCGAATATTGCGATACACATAAACAACAAAACTAGTATCCGAATGATTCTAGGGACAATGTGCAAAATTTCACAGGAGAATTATTGTCGCAAACTGTAACATATTTCGGATGATAAAATACTTGCAAAGTGCATTGGATGAAAACGTGTGGTTTGGGTTAGATTTCCTCTCATCAAATGTTTTAATCGGATATTTCATCTGTAAACCGGCGTTGCTTGGCATATTAAGTCTTTGCTTAAACATGACACGGACATAACTCATGATATGATCACGATCCGGTACTGACACCCGATATCGGGAGATTAGACGTTGCTATGTCGTTAAGACTTGTCAAATTAAGTAAAATCCTGGAAAAAAAATCATCTACATGTCTTGACTGATAGTTCTAAGGTACTATACAATCTATCTGCCAAACTGGAACACTTTCTTTTCCCTCTTCTTAATCTTAATACTCTTTTATAAAAATGTTACAGAAAGATCCCCCTCTAATTTCAGATAGTATCAAAAGCTTGTAAAGTTAGCAATTGATTTTTAATTAATTAGTTATTAATTTTTATTTGACGAAACAATTACACCTGGTCAGTATTGTTAATTTTTGGAGAAAACTAGAGCAATATTCAAGTTAATTTCCAGGAATAATCACTCTATGTGAATGGGATATAAAGAGGCAATATTTTAATAAGATTAAAATACTGTTAAAACGTAAAACATGGAAGTTTTACATGAAAATTAGAGATATTCCTCGGGCGATGTGAGTGAAATAAAATAATAAATGATAAGAAATAATACTTATATTAATATACTGTTCAAAAATAAATTAAAGCAGAGAACTATTTAATCAACAATGACCCGGAACACACATTGATGTTTGATCACAGAATTACTTTACAATTTATCGACAGGAGGTCTTTATGTTTAGTAATCAGTTATTATGGTTTTACGGATATTTTCACGAAGTAGTAGGGTGGATGTTAGTAAATAATTATTTAATTTAAATGCAATATAATATTAGGTCCCATAAATAATATACTTAGGACTGAACATACATCGTTCTTGAACCTCGTCGCAGTCTGTGACGTCATAAGGGCCGAAGTAACACGACTCGTATCTGGCGCCTCCTTTGTACAACCGCGTGCTGGACAGTTCCATGTCGTCTGAAATCGCATCGATCAATCCCAACAAAGGAATGTTTCCGATGATCACAGGTAATTTAAGAACAATTTCTGGCACTCCAGGTTTGCATACGGAGAAGTATATTTTGTAGGAAATATCGATTAGATTGCAATGGTCCAAATAGGATGGTGCCAGCGCAGGGACTAACAGCGGTTCCTCAATCCAGTGCTGAGCATCTTTGGGAAGAGTACACCCTCTGGAGATTTCGCTGACCAATCTCTTGAGTTTCTTGCTCCCCGACTTGTTTCGATATTTGATGATCTGCATCAGATGCGCTCGGGTGGATTTGATGGGTTTGTAGTCCATGTTGTAGATCTCTGCGTTGAGAGAGATAACTTCTCCAGGGACGTATCCCACGCGATGTGTGCGAACTGCGGCGTGCAGATTTCTCTCCGATACACACAGCCACTTGGTCTTTCGCTTCTCCACACTGGCGCTGACTGGGAGCACCGAGTTGGTGATGGCGTTCAGGTCCAACAGCGCGATCACCGAGATGAACTCCGTCCGAGACACCGGTGCCATGTCCACTCCTTGGAGCGTGGTGGTGATGGTGTAGCGAACATAACCTCCTTCCGACTCAAAAGACGAAGGGATACTCATGGGGAGGATGAACGTGAAGGGGAAACACACATGATTCCCAGCGTCGGAGATCAAATCCGGAATCGTGGTGTCATTGGAGTTGTAGAGACAACGCTCATCTTTCACGTACACTTCGCTCTTATCGGCGGATTCTCTGCTCTCCTCCACATGTGCACTGGGAGAGAGCTGACGTAGGACGCCGATGCCCAGGAGATGAATGGACAAGTGGCGAATCGTCCCTTTCTGCACCACGTCCACATTCACGAACCCATCCACCGAATCTCCTGGACTGTACGCGGCTTCATCTTTCTGCAACTTAATATTCACCTTGAACACACTCATTCTGAAACTTACCACTCTAAAATATTCACTTAAGAAGGAAGTTTAGGATGATTTGATTAGATTTTAATTTCGCCGTTAATTCATCAAGGGCGATGTTCGTAAATATAAGTATGGTCCTTCCAAAACTGTGTCAACAGCCAAACTATATACAAGATAACTATGTTTACTTTCCACTTCGCTCTCGTTAGTGCGTTGTTTCGCTTTTATGACGTACATATAATATGAATTTCGAAACTTCCAGTGAGTTCTTTAAAAATATGAAATTGTTTAAATAATAAGTAATTTCCCCTCCGATCTTAGTTTTCTAAATAAATATCATATTGGTTCATATTATGAAATGTTTTTAATAAATGTAAAATGCATTCCTAAATTTTACATTTCTGATATCTGGAATTGTTTTTATGAGACCAGGTGCAATTACGATCGGAAATAAATGATGACATGGGCTGCACCGGAGTTCGGGTATGTTTCGGAGATTGCCCTGCTTCATTCTGATTTATAGGTTTGTACGTAAATAATCCAGAGCACAAATTCATTTACTCTAGATTTTTTAGACATAAACAAGTGATATCGTAAATTTTACAAAATAGATTGTAGTTTCTAATAAAAAATTTCTCAAATATTTCACACATCATTAACACTTTCTTTTATTTTATTAACACATTAATGTTTCTGTCTGGAATTTGCCAAGTATAGGTTAACGCTCATGCCATACAAAATTTGAATATTGGATCATTCCATGTGAAATTGGACAAAATTGGATCTTCATATCTTATATAATTTTTTGAGTATTGGTGGTGGTATTGGTTTATATGAAAAATACAATTTTTTTATTTTTTTGCGACCGTCCGGTTTATGTTTATTATTCTTCAAATTTGGATATTTGGACCATTTCCGACATATTTGTGAAAATTTAAAGACTATGTTGTAAATTTCAACTCTACGTCATATAGTTTTCCAGATACAGAAATTTAAAGATTTCAAAACGCATCCGGTATGGGGAAAATATTCAAACTTTATAGAAAAATAACAGAAAAATGACTACTATACCAATATACGAAAAATTGTCTAATTATGAGACATGAAAATCCAATTTTGTCCGATTTCACGTGGAATGACCCTATTATCTCATTTGACAATGTTTTTCAATTTGGTGGGGCACTAAATCATGAGGAAAACTCACCTTGACTTACCAACTTGACGCCTGTAATAGACGTAATTATTAAAAACGCATTTCGTATAATTCAGACCAAAATGTTTCTTAGAAGCACATTAATTTTAACACACAGTATAAAAATACGTATAAATTGATTTAATTTTCAGGTGTAGAGCTGTTTATATGTGGAGTTTATATTTTGTTAATGTGCTTTCAAAAAACACTTTAGACTGAATTAGACGAATTATGTTTTTAGTAATTTAATTAATTCAGACTATATATTATTTATGACGTAGACCCGTATTTCTCTACGATATGTATAAGAATGTTTCCTCAGTAATAAATTGAATTTCATTACTTGAGGTGCCTTTGAGATGCTAATAATAAGTAAAAAATGTGACAAACTACTAAGTCAGTGCTCGAATGAGGAAACCTGTTTGTAGGTTGCATATTTAATACCATTAACTCATAAAGGATGATGTACACGCCTCTTGAGGTGATACACTAGCCCCAATCTGGGGAAGCGAGGATTCCGCCTTCGAAACCAGCTGCAGTGTTTATCCTAAAAAGTATGAAAACGAAATTTCACAGACGTCAGACCTTGATAGATGAATTTTGCATAGGAAAGAACCGATATGCCGCGATCTCCATCGACGTCCTTTGAAATGAAAATATCCCTTAGAGGACAATGGCGGCTTTCCACGTGACTTGTATAATGGGATGGAGGCGAGGAAAGGCGAGACAGAATCGAAAAGTGAATCTGCTCAATGGCCCCAATCGAATCACGCGACGCAGGCTGTCGGCGCGTGTGGCCGCAAAGTTGACAATGGAGGCGGTGGGCGGACAGTGCTTCCGAACCACCGGAGCGATGGTCAAAACTGGAGAAACGCAAGTTACGTCCTTCAAAATGGCAATCTTTAACGAAGATATTCAAATTGACATATTTACTCCTTGGAAATTAACCTTTCTTTTCATTTACGTTCGTATTTCGAAAAACAAAAGTCTGTCAAAAACCTATTGTATTAAGCGTTCTTCAAAACAGCTATGTAGTCAAGTATATTAGCTCTCCTGGTAAATATAACTTCTTATCGTACCTCAAAAACATTGTTAATACGATATTATACGTATGGTTTAATTAATAATAAAAATTAGTTTTCAGTAAATAGATCCAGATTAATAATACGTCGGTACGACATGAAATAGTCGTTCACAGATGTTCAGTGTTCTACGGTTAATTCCAAAAATTTAACACTTCTGTAACTAACATTCAATAGACGGAATTAACAAAACGACTCGAAAACTACCTAATTTTAGCGTGACGTGACTCGTGCCCTTCTAAGCACATGTTATCAATACAGGGATTGGATAGGAGAGAAGATAGTGTGGAGGGGTGACCTGGAGGTCTACATTAAGTCTGGAGGAGTTAGGCGTCTAGTCCAGTCTAGCGCCACGTCGTCTCATAACTGTCGAAAGTAAACACTTGACAAAAGCTATCTCAACAATAGTATTAGATGCTAACTGTATTTGTAGCTTTTTTTCAGGGAATATCGCGGTATCTGACTTTTAATTTCTCACGGAAGATTACTGAATAGTTTTAGACCTAAAAACTAAAAGAATTAGTGAAATAAGTACGTATGAGTCTAGGTAGATACAAATCACAGGTATTTCGCAATTTGATTCAATATGTATCAACCTTTTTTTAAATAACCTCTTACGTAGTGTTGAATTTTTCAAAAANGCTTGTCTTTTCATATTTCAATACAGTACTTCATAAAATTGTCAAGAAAATGTCATTAATTTCATGGGGGGGGGGGGGGAGCATTCAAAAGAACCTGATATTTATTTTATTATTTTGCATTTAATTCTGTTATACAGAATACACTATATATTCACCTATTACAACGTGTCTGAATTTACTTTTCTTTTAATAGAGATATGCATAATAACATATGTTTATTAAATTATGTACATACATTTCATGAAACATATTAGTTAAAGTTAGTACTTAATTTTGTCTATTATTGACAAACAGGAGGGTTGGAACTATTTTTCCCTGGTTGGGAATAAACCGAAGATGTAGATGCGGAGGAAAAAGTCAGGGGGGCAAAATACCCCCCACCCCTTTAATTCGTACTCTGCTCTTTTATTATAGAACTTACGAACGATTATGGAAGTATCGTAAAGAATAAAATATTGTCTCGTTGCTCCGCAAGTAGATGTGTTCATAAATGGGAAAGTGCTTTTGTGTTGGTCCATTGCGACTGGCTGATCGGGAAGCGCTCGCTCGCTCGCGGCTCCCAAGAGTCGAGGATCAGGTTCTTCTGGTTCCTGCTTCGGCCGCCGCTTGCGAGTGAGACGAGATACGAGAAGAGGCCTTTCGCGCTGCTGCTGCTGCTGCTGCTGCGCCGCTTTTGCGGAGTCGCCACTCGTCGTGGTTAGTTAGCGCAAACGGTACTTCCGCCACTGTAATTTAAAGTGTAAAATTATCACTTTGGCTCAATGTTATTATTCATTATGTCATTCCTTCTTCATAAGTCTTCGTAGCTGAATTGACCATTAAAATATAGATTTTAAAATATCTCGACAATGTTGATCACTTACATCGTATCCAAAATATTCGATTCTTAATTGAAATTCACACAAAATGAAAAACGTAGTATTTGACGTATTGAGAAATATTATACTTTCAAACACGAAATCTGTATTATATTTAAACCATGGCCAAAATTTTAGTGCGACGTTTTCTTTCATACAGGACATTTATTTTTTTAAGTTTCTTCTTGAAAAATTTGATTAAACTTCATCTACTTTAGACTTCCTTGTTTGTCAATTTGAATTTTTCGTTTGTGAGTTATGTGTTTGAATAAAATTTGTCATTAATTTGGCTTGCTGGTTCATCAATCCTAGATCATTTCTGTATGGCAGAAAACAGCTTGAGCCACAATTGCTGATGCCATGCCATTTTACGCATGTGATACCCGGAGATTATAGAATTGCAGACTCTTTACAGTAGATGTAATTACATTNTATATATATATATATATATATATATATATATATATATATATATATATATATATATATATAATGTGTGAGTATATTATATGTGTGTCACTCCGGAAAATAATCCAAAATAATGTACTGACTTATCTAATTTTACTTTTAGACAATCTTCTAAAGTGTTCCGGACAATTTGACAAAATTTCATTCATTAATTGTTTAGATTCGCATACTGGGCACCCAAACATACAAACCTTCATCTTTATGCAGGCTGAGGAGGCCTGGCAGTTACAATGGACGTTGAGACATGGAGGAAAGTTCCATGACGTCACTGCTTTGAATCCTGAACATTAAGCCAGCAGTTAGGGCACAAATACTACATGTTAATTGTTTTTGTATTCTCAGTTTTCACCCTCATTTCCCCCATGGACCAAAGAATCGAGATCTCTTGTCGATGCAACTCATTTCAGGAAACTAAAGATACGAGGACCCAAGGAATATGCATTTTCTCAAAATGTTTTAACGATTCAGATATAATTCGTCATAGATTACGCTTTGAAGATACGTTAAGAAACACTTGTTGAACTCATTCCCATTACTAATTGCTTCCCCGTTCGAAATACCTTGTGATATCCATCTGTCTGCCTGTAGGACATAGCACTGCGATAAAAGAGCAGCTGGCCGCCTCTGCGAATAGCTGGAGGCAGAGCGAGGCGAGACCATAAATTAAAAGCGAGAAAATGTTATCCCTGTGCGAATAAGCGCTTCTGTAACACATGTTATATTCCGCGAATTCGTCGGAGACTCCTTAATTCCATTCAACGCGAGTTATGTGGGAAGTCACGCGATTAAATTCGTCGTCTCTCTCATTACTTGGATGTTTCCTCTATGTAGGTTGTCATTATACGCTGTGTAACAATGAGATGTAGTTCTTTACGTAACACCACATTTCGTTAATCTGTCGAGGATCGCTGCGGTAATTATTACAAATTATTTCAAGCGTGTAAAGTGTCCTTTTGTCGCAAAGCTTCACGAAGGCGGAAATGTTCGGTATACCGGGGCGGACCTCCCCTGTCTAGGTAAACTTCTGGTGCACTGTCTTCCTTCATGACAATTCATTCCATTGAACTCATAATCATTCCGTGATATATTTTACAATGCCTTAATACAGACTGATGTGGTTGTTTTCTCTGAAAATCAATTTGGTGAAATTAAGTTGTTTGGGAGACGGTCATCTGGACTAAGGTAAGAGACGGAAAACCCCAGCTAAAAACCACACCCTGATGAGTGCACTATCGATTTGTCAGATTCTTATATCGCGTACATTTATTCATATGAAAACAAATAAGAAAATACTTGAATTAACGTAATGAAATAATTGTTCATCAAAGCAGTTAATAAATATCACATTAATCTTCTATTTTGGATTGTTTAAAATATTAGTAAATATAATGTGTATTGTTCTCAGAAGTAATGTTTATTATATTGGAATATTATATTGTGTAATTGATATGTACTACTAATATTGGGATTTTTTTCGTCTGACATGTTTCCTTTTTTTGTCCTTGGGATTATGAATATTAACCGTGGATAAGACTGCTGACTCGTATACTTTCCTTTAGAGTCGGGAATTCCGTTGAGCAGATGTTCCGTTCTATTGAATCCACGTGGGTCTTGCGTTCCACATCCAGCGTGAGATACGTCAGGCCTTCGGAGGAATTATGTGGAGTTGGACCAAATGAATTGATTTTCCAAAATGCGTTTTCTTATTTCAATTTTCTGATTTGTATGTCAATACTGAATTTGACTGTAATTTTGCTGATATCCAAAGTAATAGAAAAGGAAACGATATGATTGCAGACGATTACAATTTGCAATGAAAATTTTTTGTGAGATTTACAGAAAGTATCTGGACTTACCCTGGTGTGACATAGAAGACATAATTAAGGAATAAAATATATTAAAGATGTAAGAAGTACCATCTACCAGGGAGAGATTGTGCCACGTAGCATTTTTGAAAGTTTCTCAGTTTGTATTGGATGACTATGGTCCTTATTGCTTTGAACTGACGCTCCTATGTGTCCGCCAATTTAGGATGTAATTGGTAAACCTATTATCCTCTTCATTATTAATTATTTTCTAAAAGTAGGTTTGCAATTGACATCACAAATTGGTAGACACATTGGAACAAGACGTACTTGATCATACTAGAGATTATCGTATGTACTTGACATTCCAACATTGCTTTTGAACTCGCGCCAAGCCTTGGGAATGTATGGAGCGCTATGGTGAAAATTTGAACTATTGTAGAGTATTGAATCTCAAATTAACCTCCAGATAGCTCTAGAGTATTTCCTATCCTTTATATAAATCAAGAATCAAACTGCCGCGACCTGGTTCTGTTTCCGACCACCCTCCCCGTGAAAGCGTCACAGACATCCCCAAATAGTCGCTAACTATTTCTTGATATTTATTAGTGACATGGGAAGGTCTTATGTAGACGATAATCAGTAGTATGATCAAGTAGATCTTGCTTCGGAACATCAGTTTAAAGGAATGAAAACCATAATCAACCAGTTCAAGTGGACAACTTTCAAAAATGCTATATCACACAATATCATCCCTGGAGGCACAATGCTACCCCAGTTGAGAGTGGTAGATCACAGAAAATAAATCCTTGAAAAAGAGTGAGTTTCTACAGTTGTGTTATGAAGCATTGCATTGTTTATTGTTGCAGCTGCAGTAGACCCTTCCGGAGGTGACCTTGATGGCCTTTAGCTGAAGCGCCTTGGCGCGATGCGCCGACGCAGAGCGTCGTTTCCACCCGCGGAGCCACCCCCTCCCCTTCCTAACCCCCACGCCCGCAATCATCCCCTGCTGCCACTGGTGCTGCTATGGCTGTCGGTGCACGGGAGCCCAGCGGCCGCCGCGGACCCCGACGCCACCTCCGTGACCATCAACCGCCATCACCGCGGAGACATGTTCGTTGCTGGTGATGGTGGTGCGGAAGGGGCGCTGCCGGAAGGCGTCTGCAGGAAGGCGGCAGCGTGCGGGAGTGTGAGCGGAGGCACTGCAGGGCCCGCGGAAGGCGGCGATTGCGCCTGCCAATGCCTGCAACACCTGCCCGTCTTCAGGGACGATCTGCACGTGTGCATCGACGACATCCACGGTGAGTCAGAATAATGCAACCGATTCACGTTGATTTATTTGTAACGCGATATTTTGATTCTCGTCATGAATTTATATTATTTCAAACTAGCAAAATTAAATAGTATGTATCATTACTTTTAAAACGAGTGCATAATAGTTAGTATTACAACAAAATGTTTTTAATATTGTAATGTACGACGGGATAATTCCGAACACAATTTTTTGTCTTATCTCGCTGGACATGACTCGCCAAGGATTTATTCCGACGTCATAGATATTTACAACAAAGTTGTGACCCCCAGCGTTGGTTGAAACATTTGTTGTAAAATTTATTATAACTCTTGGGTCTTGNCCCCCAGCGTTGGTTGAAACATTTGTTGTAAAATTTATTATAACTCTTGGGTCTTAAAAACTTTCGTCCGTCCCATGCGACCCGCGGACCGCCAGTTGGACAAGCTGAGCGAGATTATTAACAAGAGATTATGGATGTAGCATTAAATCACATATTAACTTCCGAGTGCCTACTCGTGGAGAACACGGCCAAATGCATCGTCTACTGCCTAGACTCCAACTCGGAATTCTGGCTGCAGGTTTGGAGTCCACTGCTCTGCACACCGAAGGGACGGAGTTGAGGCGGGTTGTGCAGTGGACAGCGCACTTGCGGCCAGAGCAGGATCTCCCAGGTTCGATTCCCGGTCCGCCACCATTTTCACGTGGACGTAGACGAGGCAAATCAGATTTTGACAATGTTCTCCTCTACCGTCACAGTTATAATTTAATATTTTTACGATCTTTCACGTAGACAAGATGTAATGAGTTAAAATAATAAGATCGTCTTCTTAAAATATCGTATAAAATGTTACAGTATTAAATTAGCATTACGTAGATTTTGGGTGAAAATATTGCAAAATCTTTTTTATTTTCCTGTTTCGATGTTCAAAAGTTCTTTGTTTAATTTTTTCCCCTGCGTTCTTTCTTTCTTAAGATTTTTGACAATTTGATATAGAGGGCAAATATTATTCATATTTATCAATGGCAATTCAACAACAATTATTTACGCTCAACTTTCAAAATCCAATGTGAGTGAAGTCGTGACAGCTCAGCTGTAACAAGTAGAAAGTAGTTGAAATTTAATATTTGTGAATAAAAAAATATGGATGTAGAATGAAGCTAAACGCGGCGGCGCCCCTTACGCGTTCACAGTCTCGCGTGATGAAGAGAGCTGCGTAAGTAGAATTTAATGCAGATTTTTTATTCTTGAAGCTGTTGTATCGATAGTGGCATTCCTATGATAGGTCTCGATGTTTGACGTTCGATTTGTGTAAAGATTGATTAATTGATGCTGTGTTGAGCGAGAAGGCAATCTAATAGGTCTTATCACGTATCCATGACAGCTGTTACTGCTTGCGGGGCAACGACCTCCATGAATGGATGAATAGGAGGATTGATTCAAAGTCTCCACGAGGAAAAGAGTTTACATTGATCGATTTTGTCTTCATTATTGGAGACGATACAGGTCAATGACACTTGCTAATATTGTTATGGGAAAAATGTTTACGAATTGATAGTCTGAACGTTTTTCTTTTCAAAAAGCAATAAAAACGTAAGTAAATAAATATACTGTTAGAAAAGCAGTTATATGTCCAAGTGGAGGACAAACTAATTTACTTTCCGGAAGCAAGCAAGAACCATCCCATCAACTCCGATGAAGGGCCCTAAGTAAGTCGTTTCAACACCCCCCTAAGATACGAATAAATGTAGTTAGCTGCATATCAAAAGAATACTCGCAAATTTATATTTTATACAATATAAAAGTTATTTAACAAAGAGGTAGTTATCAAATCTTTCAGTTGTTCGGAAATTATTGTTTGGAATTCGTAATTAAAATAACTCTACATTACAGATGAATTATTACTATGGTATTAATGACTAAACACTTTTTTTTAAGATTCGTATTTCATCATGAATTCATTCAATGTAGTTTTAATGTCTTAAGAAGGAGATTATATAAAAGCTCAAAATAAATAAAAAGGGATGTCTTTTTGATAAAATGTAAGGAAAGCTGAAAGGTACTCTTATTCTTAGTCACTTGAGTCTTCTGACATTTCCTTTCCATTTAGCAAAGTTGCAGATTTGTCTTCATCTAGTCACTTCGTTACTGAATGTATAGTTAGTTACAGTTACGTAAAACATCCTGCTATAACCATTTGGTGCAACCATTGTCATCTGCAGATGCTCATCATGAGATTGTTAACAGTTTACATGGGAATCGTGATCGGAAGATATTAACACTTATGTTTCCCCTTTCGTTCCAGTGGGATACATCGCATAGAAGATACATATTTCCCTGAGACGCAAACTCAGAACCTTCTACATCTCAATATATTTTGTATTTTTCTCGAACAATCAGGTGAACATGTTTCTATAATTTAGGTTCTATCCACTTTAATTGTAAGGAGTCACTCCATATACATAAAATGCATACGATCCCCACTGCGTCCCCCCCCCCTCATTCTCCAAGAAAAGAATTCTTTAAATCAAAAATTTGCTGCAGACCATAAAAATCACTCTCTGAAACCAGTTTTCTTCTCAGCTTTTTGAACTCCATTGTAAATATATTCCACTTATTTTTTAAGTACGTTAATTTTCCTTTTCTCCGTAAGCCTACTTGTGCCTGGTTCTCATTCAACGGAAGGATTCGATTCTGTATTTGCATCACGTGGAAGAAGCAGTTCATGTGAAGAACAAAAGTCTTCACCAGATTTTGAATTCAACCCTTAAGGAAGTTGTATTCCACTCGAACCCTTCAGAAAATTAACTTCTATGCTTTGAACTACGAATGAACTTAGACGAGCTATATAATTTAAGGTCATAAATGATTATTATTTTGGAATACTTATAATTATAAAATTTATAGAACGTCCTCGAGGCGCTCGTTGTGAGACACCGTTAGTCAATAAGTATGGCGTGTATGTGAAGTGGTTGTGGAAGATCGCTGTGAGGGAAAGCTAATGACGTAATAGCTAACACTACATAATTACATTGAAACAGGAGGTGGGATCTTATATTAGGAGAAACTGCTAATTTCCAATGGAGCGTAGTTGTTTTAACTCCATAAAATCCACGTGATTACGGGAATTATACTTACTTAGGAAACGACGACAAAGTGTTACTTGCGATACTATTCGCATCAATGTTACAAAGTGAAAAGAACTTAAGACCTCGCTGTTTGTTTGATGTCTTATTCCTTCTCATGTGAAGATTTCCACTTTTCTACACGAAGAGAAAGAAAGTGGATATCTTTCCCAAAAAATCTGGGTAAAGTTGGAAAAATGCATTAGTTGATAAATATTTCCTAGATGACAATTTTTTTTCGATAATTCAATATTTGAAGCGGAACCACGAATCTTGTGTTGTGTACGTTATTCGCAAGACTAACTTGATCACCTACATTAAAGAGAAAACAATATGTATATAGGTTACATATTGTTACTTTGTAATTCATCCGGAATCATAAGTCGAAGTTAAATTCTCACCGTGTGTAAGATGAGCACAAATTTCAAAATGATTACAATGAATTTATGCTAGAAAATACGAGATACCAACTCGTATTGACCATCTGGAATTTAGTTTCTTGTTAGTTCGCACTTCCTGGTATATGTTGATAAATCTTATTCATCTCTTATCACCACTTTTCCCGGATACAATTTCTCACGAATGTGTTACCAAGATGCATAGCATGTTCCCACAAAATTAATTTTCCTAAAATAAATCTCGAAATAATAGGAAAGAAAATAATGAAATTTAGTGCAAATTCTACCGCAAATGTTGGGATGGTTCGCCGATTGTACAGAGTGTTTTAGACTGACTTCAAATAGTTTCTCCAAGTGAACCATTATACTTCGTCTATTGATAGAGACCGGCTCACCTGAGGTGATGTGTTATGGGACGTCACTTGACACTAAATCCGTCTTTGTGTGAGGATTCTCATCGCAAATAGTATTGAATAGAATCCGTAGAGCGATGTCCATTATGAGAGTTCAGTAATAAGTTCACATATATGAATTTTTAAAGTGATATTTCGGATTTTTGGAGCATGTAATTGGATTTTGAATGCATACTTTGAAAATTTTAAGCGCACATTTTCAGTGTTATCACATATCCCTGGTCATCAGATATTTAAAACGGAATTTTTGAAAATGTTTCAGAAAAGATACGTAACGTAAATTTAACATCGCAAAATCGAATTGAATATGATTTTTCGTCCAGCAATTGAAATTATTTTCGTGGATCCGTTATTATGAATAGTCACCCTAATTGGCATTTTAATAACCAATGTTTTGTTCGTGTTCACGTTAATGATCTAATTAAAAGTTGGATTCGCATACGCTTGAGGTTTCGGCGTCGGCACCTGCTCCTCGTAACCCGCCATCATAATTCTGGAGTGTGTAAATGAAGTCCTTCGTCAAGCCGTCACTCCCAATGGATCACTGAAGGAACAATTGAAGACGCTCAGCAGGAGCCGATGAGCGACTCCTGAGGGCCTCCGTGTGAGACCACCGGGAAGCGAGCGGACAGGCACATCCCATTTGAAAATGCTTGCGTACAACAGGAATGTGGAGGGTTTTCATATTGTTTTTTGTTCTCTACAAAAATTATGTGGAGAATATTATATTCTCATTATGTTGTTATTTTTCGTGAATCGACAATGAGGAAGATGTTTTTCTGTTACAATCGATGACAAAATACAAGACTGCTTTTCTAGGATACGGTGGTGAACGTATGGGGGAAGGGGCTAAGAGGGATATAGTCCCCTCCCCTCCATTGGACCAACTTCAACAGATAATATTGAAATTTATAAAATATATCCTTTAATATGTATTTGCCATTTTAAACAATTAATACATTGATTTGCAATTAATAAATTTAATGAATATTATATTATCTATTTGATGAATTGATGTATTATATTAAAATACTAAATCGCTATAATATTTAATATAATCGTTATAATAATATCTACAATATTAATTATAATATTTATAAATATTATTTCCCTTTGATTACGGTCTAGATCCGCCACTAGTGTTGGGATATTATTTTACTGTATTTTATGTGGTTTTCCTAGTCATCCAGCATATCTGACCCCTCCATGATTCTCCCCTCCACTCGTAAGTGTTAAAGTGAACCTGAAACGCGCAATGCAAGTTTCATGAAGCGTATCAGCAAGATGCGAAACATAGTTAGAAATGGTGGATGAAGAGGAAACGATTTAACTAAGTTTTATTTGCATTTGGAGACGGACAGGAAGACTTGGAAGGTTTTTCTAAATATCACAATAAACGCGAGTTTTTCCAACATTATGAGGATCTAATCAGACTTTCTAGTTATTTCTCACTATGTATCCCCAATGGAACGAAATATCTACTAAAATTAGTACGGCAAGGAAAGAAAATCTCATTTTGTGGTTACTTGATTTTACTTGGTTATTTTAAAAGAACTTATTAAAGAACTGATGAAAATACTCAAACACAATAATTTTTTGAAAAATTTAAAGAGCAAATTAATTAGGTTTTTCTTCAAACGTCAGTTAAAAAATGGTGTGATCTGCTGATAACACTATTTCGTGGATTTATAGAGAACTAGGAGAACGACCTGGCGTGGCCCGGGATTTTAAAAGAAAATTGAAACTACAGAAAATGGACATTAAATTAAAAAAAAGCAATTCAGAAATAAAACAAACATAAAAATTTGTACCAACATTCAAAAACAATTTGGTTCTGAGAATTGACATATTTTACCCTACAGAGGGTATTAAAACAGGGTCTGGATTTTTAAAGTTCATTTTTCCCGGGATTCTGTGTATTCTATATAATTTCATCCAAATTCATTTTTAGTTTCCATTTTTCTCGACTTTCGTGTTATTAAATTAAATATCACGAAGATGACCTAGAAATATTCGCACAGATTACTAATATGTATGAATGATTATGAAGGAAAATACGCTTTACACAGAATTCTTAGTAAACAAAGCGCATAGTTGTGACTATTGAATTCTTTGTTTTTCATTCCACGTTTAGGTTATGTTCTTCGAAGCCTTTGAATAATTTCGCTTCTACGATTCGGTCACGTAGACTATGCGATCAGTGGATTCTCCTTCCGCCTCACGTAACGCAATCGAGCTCTCGTGGACACATTAGTAAGCTTCATAGTCAATAGTCACACTAGTGAAGATTCACATCTACTGATGAGCAGTCAATTTTAATTGTTTTTCTGCTCTTGTAATTCATCATTATTAACCGTACTTTTTTGTTGTTTTTGTAGCAATTATCCTTGTGAAGATTCCTTGAAATTTCAAACAGTTTCATCTAATATTTTTCCGATTTCCATGCAACTGTTATATAAAATAATTCATTTTTTTTCGGATATCTTTCAAGTCCTAAACCTTCATGTCTTAATTTTGTTCTCTTAAATCAAAAATTTCATTCCTGGAATGGATATACGAAAATAAATATCATAAAATTTGCATTACGAAATGTAATTGCAATGGAACTACTTGCATAACTTCACTCTAAGGGTTTATTCACATATGTCATGCTTCTGTATTCGAAAATTGCCATGAAATGTGATATGAATATTAGAGAACAGGGGGACAAGCATGGAATTCGAACTCCATATATTTAATTCTGTTTCGTATGTGTACGTAATAACATTGAATACCATACACTAAGAATTAATTTACAGCGATTCACACATTTCATTATAGGTGTATTATTGTCACATTAGAATCGATGGTCTATAAAGTTTGATATCGATCGGTATTTGACTTTAGAAACAAATTAACCTTTTTTAAATTTCATGTGTTGATATACTACGTTTCAAAACACACCATGACGATGCCTAAGTAGTTTACTTCCGTCGTACGTCACACAACCTTTTTTTCGCTCCACCCAACTTAATTTCTCTTCGCCCTCCTTCCCTCAGATTCTCCTCGCAGCTTGTCAGCGACCTGATTCGGGCATGGCTCCTATAATGAATCGCCGCTCGGGACAAAGGATAAAGCGATTAATCTTAATTATTACACGTTGATTCTCTTGGCTTACGATCTGCTTAAGAAGCTGTGTAGAGCCGCTAGCGCTGCGGTGGTGGCAACGGGCAGCTCGGCCGAGGGAACCCCCGAAGCGAAGCCGCCCGTCTTTTGTTCTTTGCGATCCACGTGCCGTCTCTTGGTACGAAGAAACGCCACCGCAGCGCTAGATCTCGATGAATAACTACGAGAGAAAGGAATTTAAACCTCAGTGCTGTCACGGGTTACGAGTTAATATTAATTGCTGTCTATTATGAGCTTTATTTCGTGTAATCGAATTTGCTTCCTGTACCCCGTTAATTACAATGCGCAGTAATTTGATGAGTGACCCTCTTATGAATAGATAATAAAATATCATCCATTTGATGGAACGAAATAATTGAGGTTAAATTCTAGAAAGTTTTTCATATCTCACTCCTTTCATATTTTCTAAATTCCCTCAATCTAGTTTGAATTTTTGCGAAATTCCGAAATTTTCGTAATATATTGTATTTATTTCTCTGTTCTATGCATTTTTCTGTCTTCAGTTCGTTGGATCGAAACTGTTTCTATTTAATAGAGATAATGAGAATTGTGCTATGAATGGGATTGAGTGTAATAAATGAATCTCAATAACATTGATGAGTTATTTGATATCTGCAATGATTATTATACCTTCGGGGAGTGCTTCCATACAGGATGATAGCCGTAGCTGCATCATTTATCATATCTCTCTCAGCCGCAAGTAATTAGACCTGGAACCAACGCACAGTGGTTGCGTATCTATAGTGAAATTTGTATCTTGGGACTTTGAAACCTTTATTTGAATTGAGAAAAGTCTCAATTATTTAAATTCGCCATGATAAATCATTGGTCCTTTATACTCGTGATGTTTTCCCAGACCATAAATTACTGAATTCAGATTTTTCAAGACGTAAAATTTGATAAAATGTATCCATTTTATCGTTTCAAAAAGGTTTTCATATCTGTTCAAATGAAGAATGCGAATAAGAAAAAGCAATTATGGAACTACACTTGATAGAATTTTACGAACAATAAATATGAAAATTTAAATAAAAGAAGATTGTGAGCCTGGGTAGTTGGATGGAGAAATACATTGAAGAATGTAATTTATAATCTGAAACGGAAGAAATAAATAGTTTTACGTTTTCTTTCCTTCGGGCTCATTAATTTACTATCAATGTCTGTTCATAATGTATGAAAGTAGAAATCTCTGTTTTTGTCTAATTAACAAAAAATGGAAATTTGGTTCATTGTGTTTTCCCTTTGAATCAATAATTTTCCTTTGACATATTTATTTGTTCCTCTTATTCATTTTTTAAAAACTTTAGTACAATTTAATGGAGATTTCCATAATGTTGACATATTACTTGCTCCACTTTCTTTATTATCGAATGTCTAGCTATAGTCTTCTACGATAATTAAAATTTTGGGGCTTTATGCTGATCAACCTTTATGATTTTTGGAATTGTGACGTTTGCTTTGTTGTCATCACTGTGATAAAAACACTATTCTCCCTAGTGTCAAATACAATCGAAAGATGAGATAGTATTTTCTGTGTTTCGGAACCACTGTGCGACCAGATGAGTATTTTCTGTGTTTCGGAACCACTGTGCGACCAGATGAGTTGATTGTCTTGCATTATGCAGATCCCATTACTCGAGGTCGTCCATTATTAATCGGATCACCTTGAAATTTGGAGGCGTTTGGCTATGATCAGGTGTTTGCATCCTCTTTAAGGCAGCAACGCGATTTGGCCGCGCTTCGATGCGCTTTGGCAGCTCAGAGAAATCGGTGGTGCATTAATTAAGCGTGACGTACAGAGTGGTGGCGTCGTTTCCATACATCAGCCGCCTTCGTGGAGTCGATGGCGCGGAACCAATGGAAGGACCTGCGAACACGCGAACAACAAAAACATCTGTTCCCATTCTACGCCTTAACAAATGTAAATAACAACATCGTTACCACATGATATACTTGAAAGATCTTATAAAAACACGAAAAAATATTTGGATGTTTTTTTCAAAAGATTCAACCACCTTCGCATGGTTGTGTAAGTTGTCTCTATAGTCTCATCCTTGCTCGGGTTTCCTTGGGGTAGAGTGGATTTATACGTAGGCATTAATTCTTTTGTTATTATTAATTTCGCTTTTTACTAAACATAATACATACAATTCATTTTGGAATAATAACTGGATTTCAGTGTACATTTATGAAATAATTTCTTCTATAAATATTAAATTCGCTGCTGCCTTTGGACCCTTGTTTGGAATTGATGGGATGGTCCCTTGCTTGTTTCCGGAAAGTAACTTTGTTTATTACCCCACCTCTCCCCACGGAATCAGGCGCAGTTCATATTGCCAAAGTTCATATCAGGCACTGCTCATATTGCCAAAGTTTATTTATTTATTTATTTATTCAGTTGATTCCGAGATTGTGCCAGAAATAAAACACAGTTCTTCAGTAATACAACTGCTATCGCTGATACATGTGTGGCAACTTCCGGTGAAAAAAATAGAATACATAATGCAATGTTAACCTCTGATTTCATATAGTGCTTGGACTATAATATGACGAAGATAAGTGAAGAAGAACATGATTACTTTAGAAAGTACCTCATTGTTAAAGACAATCTGAAGAGCAAAAAGCATGTTCCATGAGTAAAACGTTTTAAGGTAACAATGCATTAAAATTTATACGTATTAAAATTTTAGGTAATATTCTGCATTATGCAGATTCTTTATTTGGAAATAAGTTTCAAACTCTCCTCACATTCATTCAATTTTCCCGACAAATTTATTTCTAATAACTAAGGTTACACTAATCCTCTTCAGAAAACGATGATCCTTTAAAAAACTAATTAATAGATGGAAACAATATACGTTATAGATAACTCAACTCTGTCCAACTTCTCTTAGCCCAAGGTAAATTTCGATAGATCGGATCGGCACTTCTGAAATTTGACAAAATGTTTCCCGACGAATAAAAATAATTGGTCACTTTTATTTTTTTGGACGCGATACTTTGATTTTCTTGACGAAATTTATATTATTTCGTGCAGGAAAAATTAAAAGTATATCTTTTCTTTTAAAAAGTATTTTTAATATTTACTATTTGTAATAGAATGTTTTCATATTGTAATGCTGGATACAATTGTCATTTTTCTCTCGCCGAACATGCCACGTCAAATATTAATTGTATAACGCAAAGTTGCACCCCTCCAACTTTTGATGAAAAATTTGTTGTAAAATGTACTATCACTTGCGGACCTTGAAAAATTTCGGACGGCGCTGCTATAATTCATTGAAAATTATTTCTCTCTTCAATTAGATTCTCGAGACTGTTTTCGTGGACAATTAGAATTGACAATTTCTCACAACATTTCGTCTTCGTCTGGCCACTTGACACTCACAACATTGTTACAACTTCACTCTTCTTCCCTCTTCCTTGTTCTCGTAACTTTCTAAACAAAAGGTTAAATTCGTTATGACTCGTTTCATGCACTTCCTAAAACACTGGAAATAAAACTAACTCTGAAAACATTCCCAAGTGTTTCAAATGTTCTTGTTTGAAAAATATCGAAAGGAAACAAAAAAATCGCGTTAAAGTGAAAATTATTATCTGGGTTAATAGAAAGTTACAATTCGACTTCTACCAGAGATTACACTTCATTCTCCAGCTTCAGCGCGTCATGGGATGAAGAGTCAAATTGACATGAACGCTGAAGACGTTCGTGAATCCAAAGAGAGACGTTACCATGAGACAACATACATTTTCCCGTTTTGCACCGTTTCAATCCATCCCTTGAAGTTTTTCTACTGACTGAGAATTAAACCTTTTGAATAAATAACTAAAAACTTACAACCTTCTATGGACGAATATTATTTCTAATTTTTTGCGAAGAGCTCACTTCGTTTCGACGTGAAATTACATTGTCGTCTGGTGATCAAGTAAATCCACGCCGAAACGTAGTGAGCTATTCACAAAAAATTAAAAATAATATTCGTCCATAAAAGGTAGTAAGTTTGTAATTATTTATTTAATTAGATTACATAATGGACATTAATAGTAATAGATCCCGTAGGGGGCTGAGTATGGGTTTGGCGAACCCAGGTCCCGAGCTGGGGACTGGAACTGCGCCATCAGTCCTCGGACACCGTAAGCTTTGAGCATGTTGCAGCGACCACCATTGACGCGATAGTGGAAAGTTGCGTGCTGCAAACGGCGGAGATCTTTCCTTCATCGGCAGGGTCGCGTGGAAAGATTAAACCTCTACAAAAAAACCCTTAACCTCAAGGTGTGTTACGTGCAGATGAGGTGGATGGGTGTTGAGGATAAACACCTCTGGGGCAACTGCCGCACCTCAGTTGAGCAAAGGCTTAGTGGCGTGATGCGGGGGCTCCACGTTACCGGACATATGAGACAAAATTACAGATGTTTCGGTTTTCCCGCTTTCGGAGTGGGTCTGCCGCAAGGTGAGTATTCCACTCAAGGGTCTTCGAAGCGGCCGAGGGTTCACAGCCCTCCCGCTTCACAAGATAATAAGGAAAAGTTACAGACCGTATGAGAATGCTTTCATATTAATGTCACGAATAAACGGAAACTTCGAGAAGGTCTCACCTTTTTATATATTCAAAGGTCTCGTTGGTTCGTTAAAAAGTATAAAAAAGTTGAGAAACGGAAAGATGCTGCTTGAAACAAAACCAAGTAAAAACTACTTGACTGTAAACAGCTGGGAGAGTTCCCTGTAAAGTGCGAACTCTATGCTGCACTTAATCGCAGCAAAGGCGTAGTTGCTTGCAGGGACATAATGGATATGTCAATTGAAGAACTTGTTACAGAATGGGAGGCTGACTACGTACTTGAGGTCAGTCAAATCATGAGGAAGGTTAATGGAGTTCCGCAGAAGACCAGTTCCTTCATCATAACATTTGACTGTCCTAACCTACCCAAAGATATCAAAGTTGAATGGCTTAACCTGACGGTGCAACACTTTATTCCAAATCCTCTACGGCGTTTCAAATGCCAGAGATTTGGACATATAACGACATCCTGTAAGGGCCGTGATATATGCGAAAAGTGCGGGAAGAAGGCACACGAACCCGGCATTTCATGCCCGGGGCCTGTGAAGTGTATTAATTCCACAGACAGTCACCCGGTATGGAGAAGGGACTGTGTCGCCTTTCTGGAAGAAAAAGAAAGTACAGGAGATCAAGACTACGGAGAAGATCCTGTCGGTAAAGCACGGAAGAAATACAGGGAATTAAACCCTGCATTTTCTACCAGTTACTCCATCGCACCGATTTCACTGACGTGTCTACGACATTGATGTGCAAATGCGGGAATAAAGATGTTCAAATGCCGTTCCAGATAAGCCGAAACCTCCATCAATACTTCAAAGAAAACGTCCAGGAACTCCCAAGACACAGACAAAGCAGGGTTCCAAAAGGCTAAAAACACCAAAGCAACCAAAAACAACGCGTCCAAAAAGTCGCAGAGGCGTAAAAAAACGTTTTTGTTCTTCCTTCCTCCTCTGTGTCAGATTTTGTGCATTGTCTGATGCACATTGCGGAGCGTGACCCAGGAGGATCCAAATTGTAATGACCTCCATACTTCAGTGGATCCTTAATAGCTATAGAACTCAACGTGAAGAGTTACAGCTCTTAGCCGTGTCGCAATTCGATCTGTATTTGCCTGTACGAAACACCAGAACACTCACTCTCTCTCTCTCTCTGTGGGGATACAGTAGCTCATGACGACACCAAGGGAGATCGAGCAAGAGGGGAGAGTTGCAGTGTTTGTTAGAAACACTATCCTCTGCTCACCTGTTCTCTTACAAACTCAAATCCAGGGTATAGCAGTCAAAATTCACAGCATACCAACTATAACCGTGTATTCAATCTATTTTCCTCCGACACGAGATTTCTCGGACACTTTCCTCAGGGATTTAATTCACCAGCTTCCTCGACTATTCCTCCTCCTTGGAGATTTCAACGCCCACAGTGTATTGTGGGGTTCGTCGAGTGATTGCCCCAGGGGCCGACTGCTGAAATGTCTCTTTGAGCGTGAATATTTATGTTTAATGAACACCGGGGAGATGACCCACTTTGCGTTTGCCACGAGGTCATGGACTGCTATAGACTTGTCAATTTGAAGTTGCTGATATCTTCCAATGGAAGGAAGAAGATGATCTGCACGGTAGCGACCATCATCCTATCTGGTTGTCCTTGCAGGAACGTGCGACTATTCCCGAAAGCAAGCCACAGAAATGGATTCTCAGTAAGGCTAATTGGACACAGTACCGTTCCCTGTCTGTCTTCAGTGAAACGGGAAGTATCCAAGAGAGGGTCGACCATCTGACCCAAGTGATTCCTCACGCCACTGAAGAATCCATTCCGAAAACATCCATGTTTCCGCGAAGACCTCATGTCCCCAGGTGGAACGACGCATGTCTGTCCGCCATTCGGGCGAGGCGAAGAGCATTGCGGAAATTTAAGGCTAGTCCATCTCCAGAAAACCTCGCCGCATATCAGATTGATAGAGCAAAAGCGGGCACAACAAATCCAAGAATCCAGATCCACTTCCTGGAAAGAGTTTCTAAGTACCATTAAGATAACAACATCGTCCACTAAAGTATGGGAGTCAACCCGAAAGATACCTGGAAGGTACTCTCAAGTTCCACTATCTAGACTCAATTATCAGGGTCAGGTTCTCCCCAACAACAGAGAAATGGCAACAGTGATGACTGAATATTTTGCTGACCTAACATCTACAGCAAACTGCGATCCTGATTTCGCGAGTAAAAAGGAAATAGCAGAGAGCACCTCCTTTGGCTTTTGTTCCTTAAACTATGAACCATATAACACTGCCCTCTCAATGTGGGAACTTGAGTCAGCTCTAGCGACAGCCTACGACACTGCTCCTGGCTCTGATTCCATTCATTATGAAATGTTCAGACAACTCAGTCTCGAATCGAAAGAATACCTTCTTGATATCTTTAATCTTCCATGTTCCGAGGGAGTATTCCCTAATTCCTGGAAGGAAGCAACCTTATCCCTTTACTAAAACCAGGAAAGGTCAAAACTGCCATCAGTAGTTATCGAAGCATTGCCTTGACGAGTTGCGTCGGAAAAACTCTGGAGAGAATTGTCAACTGACGCCTCGTCTGCTATCTTGAAAGGCATAACTTGCTGAGTCGATCTCAGTGTGGTTTCAGGAAATTCCATTCCACCCTGGACAACTTACTTCTCCTGGAAACAGCAATTCAAGATGCTTCTGTTCGACGACAACATGTCATCAACAAAGTGCTCCCGCGGATCAAATTTCCTGATTTGTTCTGATTATCTAAGAACCCTTCAATCTATCCAGATTATGTGTCCAGCTGATAAGCTGATCCAGAACATTCAGGATGTGCTTTACTCGCTCCAAAGTGAAGGAAAGAACATAATGTTTTGCAGGATTCCTGGACACGTGGGAATCAGAGGAAATGAGGAAGCAGACGTTTCCGCAAAGACGGCAAGCCTCAAGAATCGCGTGGATTTCTTTGCGATTCCAAAGGGGGATCTCCTAAATTCCATCAAGACAAGAATTTTGAGTGAATGGAACCATAAGTGGTTAGCTGTTGAAAGGAATAAGCTCCAACTTATCAAATCTTCTGTTAAGTCATGGAGCAGTTTCTGTAGTCCAGCCCGGCGCGACGAGGTCCTGCTCACCCGCCTGCGCATAGGACATTGTCCTCTCACTCATAGGTATCTCTTACTACTTGATGATGAACTCGTTTGTGAGGAGTGTAGCTGTTCTCTGACTGTGCGTCACCTATTAACTGATTGCAGAAGATACTCAAGTATACGGAGACAAATTGGTCTGGCTGCAGATTTACCAACAATTCTCGGAAATGAAACGGTTAATGTTAATGAACTATTGAATTTTATGAGTAGATCGGGGCTCCTCCCACAAGTTCTCGGCAGGGTTTAAAATTTGCATCCTTCTTTCCTCTTCCTTGTCTTCTTTCCTTTTATCCTTCTTTTCCGTAATTTGAAAATTATAATTATTAGATTTTTCCCCCTTTTTATATGTGTTCGGCATCTGTTTCTTTTTCTTTTGTTTCATCTTTGTATTTTTGTTGAATTCAGGAGAATTCAGGGTACGGTCGAGATATTCGGTGAGTCCCACACACGGGGAAGAGTCTTTACGTCTCTTCTCTATGGTGCGAAACTGCATTTTTCCCCATCTGCAAGGACTCTAATGACCTTGCCGTTGACGAGCCCTAAAGCCCCACAAAAAATAGTAATTGAATTAAATCTTTTGAACCTCGAGACCTTTCGTAAGTGCTGCAATAATTCATATTTATATCTGATTTTGATTCTAAAACACTCTTAACCGTCCATTGTAGCAATATAGACTGAACACATTTGTATTATGAGAATAAATTTAATTATTTTTCAGATTTTTATAAATTGTGTTAATTTTAAAAATATTTTTTTCTAGAGGTCACCAAACATCCTCATGTGACGATTTCTTTCTTTCGCGTCTTTTGTCCTCCCCTCCCCACCGTATACCATGGGCATATTTCAGGCTGATTGCAGGGCATGATGCTTAGGAGAGTAGAAAGACGAGTTCACAGTTCATATTACTTTCTTCATAAATATATTTTTGTTACAAATTAGATTGTGTTTACTAGTTACTATTGTACAGAAAAATAACCAACAAAGTAATTTATACACAATTAAAAATTGATTAATTGGCTAATACACAACTTCAAGAAGAAGGATTAGTCTAATACTTTTCACCTCTGAATTCTCAAGCGATTCATTCAAATGTAGCGTCTTATGGAGAGATTTCCGCATCGTTTGTGAAGTGAATTCCAAGAAGGGAGATATACTTGTGAACGTCGCAGTGTGGCTGATGTTTAGAGCTACTTGGGCGGAGACCTCTCTTGCTCCTACAATTATTCTCTGAGGCTCAACGACCGGCTGTCAATGTTATGCGGTAGGAGCAGGGATTTGTATGTAGAGATACGGGGAATGCTAGAATAGACCAGAGTTAGCAATGCTAATAAAGAATGCGTAATATAATTTGTTATCTTGATCGTGTAATAAACGTGCTTATCCCTTTTCGACCGATTAGAATCCCCCAAATATTTAGTATAGCTTACTCTATCAATTTTTTACGTGTACGAAAATAGATATGTTCTTTGAAATATCATGTCGATAGCAACAGAAAGTAATAAGTACTGTTTTATCCACATTTAAAGGTAGTTCATTAGAAGTTATCCATTTGTTTACTTTACTTAGTACTTCATTCATTTTCCGTTCGACCGTGTAATAGCTATCTTGATTGAAAATATTTATTTAAATCGAACGTACGTTCGTCCCAACTTTATATGAATGCAACATAATTCCACTCTCTGTAGAGGACAAAAGAATAGAACTTCTCGTTTGATTTCACATTTTGTTCGAGTTGATTCTTGTGTAAATATCAGATGATGATTCTGTCCAAAATAGATGTAGAATAAATCAAACCATAAACACATAATTTAAATCAACATTAAATTTGTTTATCGTTATTATTGAATAAAGTTGTAAATTACGTATTTTAATATACTCCATTGTTTATACATATTTATTTCACGTAGTGTGTAGGTTATTAACACTATGACAAAGTAATTTGTTAAATAATTCCTTATAGTGTTAGGTGAAGATAGACCATTTATAATTGCATGTGGAATTTTCGTTTTGACGTGTTATATTGTATTGTGTACCTTTTCTTTTCGTATTATAATTATGGAGAAGACACACACTAGATCATGAATCTTCTCTGAAGACTGAAGGTACTGTAATCCCTTCACAGTATTCTCTGTGTGAGGTCTTGAGTTTCCTGCGGGTATCGCACCCACATGCAACTCAAATTGACGATACTCGAGTATCCGTATAAAAAAGAGGGGAATAGAAAACGTCACAAGCTGCGTCATTGGAATTCATATCGTCTCCTGACACAGTTGACAAATCACCTGACATGTTGCACGTCATGAGGACTACCTGAAACGTGACGCGGATTCTGCTGTGAGGAAGATGATATCGACTGTGCTCTCATCGAGGTAGGAATCGATCGGTCGAAGATTCTTGCATTGCACACTTTTACATAACGCATCACAACGTTTACTATGTTGCATGTAATACGAAAGGGAAATGTTGAACCTAACACATCGAAAGAATTAGATGGAACTCTTATGGGGATGTTGTCGTGTCATGTAACTATTATCATATTGATGTCAAGTGTCGTGTTTCTTCCGATTTTTACCTTCGATTAGAAAGGTTTGGGATTTCCATGCAAAACGTCAGAAAAGAGGCCGATGAATTACAATACAGTCTTCAGATCGTAACTGGGGTGAAAACTAATCCACTATTCGTTAATTACCAAAGTTAGCTTATTGTCTAAGTATAAATTTCTAAGTTTATTTCACAGAAATTATAACCGATGTTATCAACTTCTGTTAAATCAATACTCCGTTAACTTAGATACGTTACTCAGGTAATAAGGTAAAAGGGATGATTTCGTCAATAATGTTACTTAGTTGAGAGAAAAGTCTCGGGGCTACAAATCTCAGGAAGCGAAGAAAAGAATCGGGTAAAAACTTGGCGATATGCAGATTCAAAAGATTCTGACAAGTTGCATTCCTGTGAAAGTCAATTTCAATATACCAAATACAACACTGTTATTCCGTAGTGGAACGTCATAGTTCTACATGATGATATATTTTGCGGGATGCTGCTTCAAATAAAGAAAACAACAAACAATATTGTGTGTCAGACCTTTCACTCATTTTACAAAGTTTAATTTTAGATTTCTTTGAAATTTCATTTTTGAAACTTTTTTCGGGTGATGCATCTAAATTCGTGCAGGATAATAAGTTTCATTTTCTACAAACGATTCAATTACAGTTTCCGAGGAAATCCAGAGTTGGTCCGAGGATTCTTAGCTGACGTATGCAATTATGTCAGAGTTGAGTAAATACAATCAATGTCCATTAAAAATAATGAAGTATATTTATGAAGAATTAGTATTATTATTCTTTACAGTTGCAAGTGTACACTGTACCAACATTTGGAAGTATACATTATTTGATCGTCTAAGCTGTTAAGTAATGATGTAGAAAGACGGTTTGAAGACGTGATAAGGAAATGTGGATGTGTGCATCTCAGACTTTTATACAAATGTACTATTTTCAGCGATCAGAACAAAGAAAATCAGATCGTCTTCAATACCCATTAAGTCTTAATTAACCCCTCAAAAGGTTAGCATCTCAAGCGGTGGTATTGGAAGGGGGCGATGTGTCAGAGTAATCGTTGTTTGCGCCGAATCCATAGTTTTTGAAGTTATTTTATTTTTAATTTTTTGTGGGGATTTAGGGCTCGTCAACATCCAGGTCATTAGAGCCCATATTTGAAGTTATTAGACGATTAGTGAGACTTCAGATGTCGCTTAAGAACAAGTTCTGCTACATTCAAAACAACCTCACGGAGTGTGGTTGATAAGTGAATTAGTGACGATATTGTCCTTTACTGCGTAAGTAACTAAATCATGAAAGGGTATAACGGTAACAAACGAGAAAAACTCCGCGCCAAAGCCGGATTTCTTCAACTATTTTATTCTAAAAATGCGCCTTTATTGTTTGCGAACACAGCCATTTTTCCGAGCAAGTACTTTTTGCTTGGTAGTATTTGTAAATAGAAAAATATTGTCTACATGGGGCAATAGAAGGCAGGAGGTGGGTGGTAGGGGTTAGCTGGGTTTTTACCAACAACTCGACCCACGTGGAGGTGTTACTAGTAGTTAGAAATAGAGTTAGTGAGGACGGTTCACAGCTATATGAACTGGGACATTTAAGTGAAAAGCTACAAATTTCTTTCTGGGAATTGAACCAGGCGTGATTCAGTACTTCCGTTGCGGCTGAGCTTACAGACTGCGCACGCGCACATTTTATGAGTCTGCTTCCTTGTTCTGCTGCTGACCGGTTGCCGACAGCAGCACCCGTTTCGCGCTCGCCTGCCTTCGCACGAGCAATAACACCCATTGCTGAACGCTCTGCGGGGGATGATTAGCGCTTGATGGTACGGAAGGCGCTTCGTCCACGTCAATTGTTATTGTGTTTATTCTATGATTTGGGGAACAACAATCGCCAGTAAAGGGTTTCCAGATCTGCGCGGGCGTCCATTACGCGGATGGAAACAAAGGCTTCTTCGACGGGAAACTTGAATTAAAGGTAAGTATGCGACATAAAAGCGGCGGTAATTGCGATATTGTTGGAGAAGCAACCGACGCCATGTTCGCAGCTACCGGTTGCGGCTCGGGGCGTCTCAGTAACCGCTCTCTCCTAGATGTCGTCTCTCCATGAGGACGAGTCAACATTTCAATGTGCTCCTCCAACTCTTCTCCAATAGGATATGGATACACGCTGCCTGTAGTTGAACAAGAAGTGCCCAAACACGATGGTCTGGTCTTTATTCGGCCTTCCTTTACGTCTAGGGCGACCACCTATCTGGGTGTGACCCGGGGTCTCCATTTTTCAATGTTACTCAGGGTCACTGGTTGTAATCTTTGTATTTGCGCTACAAATGTTTCGACAAAGTTGGTGTACCTTATTTTTACGTGTATATCGTGACCTCAAAGCGTATGATGTCAGCAAAAATTATAAGGATTTTTTTCTAGTTTCAAATATTGCGTGATATTGCAGAATGTTAGCAAAAGCATTGTTGTTTCTAAGTGGTTAAATTTAACTAGTTGTATGAGGGTAGGTGGAATTTTATAGAAAGTCATTATTATATATGAGTATTAAAATCGTTAAAATTGTTCTTTATGTTCTAGTCAAATAATATATGCAAACTCAATTGTTTGTCCTTTTTTATCCCCCCCTCACATTTACAGAAATCTTCGGGTGTGCGAAAAGAGAAAGTTAGTACTTACTACTGAAGTCGCTGATACTGATCTAATATACTAGAATGTAATGAAAGTGAATGAAATTAACGTTGTGTACGATAATATAAACGTTTAGTTTTAATTAACAGGCTAATTTTGTACCTGGATGACGTGGCAGATACTTCTTTTCCCTATCTGTTAGTTGTAGGTTTCATTCTGTTTCATACTTAGCATGGTACCCCAAGGTTCAATTCTCGGCCCTATACTGTTTTTATTGTATGTGAACGACATGTCATCATCCACATCAGATTGCAAAATGGTTCTTTTTGCTGATGACACTAATTTACTATGTAAACACGCCAATGCTCAAAAAGTTTTGTCTAACCTTTCGACTTGGTTCCATGCAAATCGTCTCATTGTAAACACTGACAAAACAGTGTCTATGTCATTTCACAATAGTATCACAAAATCTTTACCCCAGGTTTCTCTTTCTTTAAACGGAACACAATTAAAAACTGTTACAAATACAAAATTCTTAGGTCTCCATATTCAAGACAACCTCAAATGGAATTGTCACATTGACAATCTTAATTCCCAATTAAGCAAATTGTGTTACGCATTCCGAATCTTAGTTAACGCAGTTAGTCCACGTATTTCCCGTTGCGTATATTTTGCAAACGTTTACTCCCATTTACGTTACGGCATTACCTTCTGGGGTAATTCCGGTCAGAGTATTCAAACTTTCAGAATTCAGAAGAGGATAGTTCGGATAATTTGTAAATCTCACCCCCGAAACTCTTGTAAACCTTTATTCAAGGAATTAAATATCTTAACACTTCCCTGCATTTATATTTATGAAACGGTCGTGTTTGTTAAGACCGAATTACTGAAGTGCCACCCTTGCTTTATACGAAACAGTCTCGTTCACGAACACTATACACGCAATAGTAGTAATATTCATCGCCCTAGTGTGTCAACCACTCTTTGCCAAAAAGGACCGCATCATTCGGGAATCGTTGTATATAATTCGCTTCCCAAGAATATAAAAAA